>JAJIYU010000014.1:0-117614 GCA_030144865.1 Tinospora cordifolia | reverse complement strand
CCCGCCGTTTTCTTCTTCGTTTTTCCTCCATTGTTTAGCAAATTTTAGCAAGAAAACCATGTTCGTTTATGGTTTTGATCCACTGTTTTGCCCATCTATTCAACCTCCTGATTAAGCCAATAGAGAGAAACAACAAGGCACCTTGCATGACAACTCATGAGCCACGTGGATGGCCACATGGCACTCATTTTTGCCATGCAAGGACACCTCAACCTTGCAACAAAACTCAGCTCATGAGTAGAATTTTTATTTCTGTTTCTGCAACCCATCTTCAGCAATCTGTTTCTTCCTCCTCCCATATTTGTTTTCTATGATCTTGGACTCTTGGAAAAGCTCTCAATCCTCTCTACAACGATGCACAAGCCATTGGTCGAATCCCGCATCCATTTGAGACTGAAATGACCGCAAAAAGGTGTTGTTGGACACTATTGCAGACTAAAACTACTGGGAGATTGTGTTGGAGCAATCTTCAAGGGGTTGATTCCTAACCCATTCAAGGTTCATTTACGAGGTAAAACCCCACGTTTTATTCATTGTTAAGTGTAATTTAATCTCCAAGTAATGGAAATAAAAAACTGAAACCTTAAACCTATTTTACAAAACACTAAAGTTGACTGTTTGATCAACTGTTACAACAGTTCCAGTAGAAGACAGTTCTTGGAAGCATTTTTTAAGGCATCATTTGAAATAAGCTAGGGTCATCCATTTGGACTAAGATTTGAGACGTTTTAAACCTCACATCTGAGGCCACAAGGAGGTATAAACACCAACCCCAAACCTCTGTATGCATAGTTTTGTGACCATGCCAAGGTGCCTAGTTACATGCAAGGATTTGATACTAGAAAATATTTTTGGATTGTTGATGTATGTGCTAATGTAACACCTCAATTTTCAACCGGACCTCCGTTCACGTGTGGATGTCGTCCATTGAAAATCAAAATGCTACTAAAAATTTTCTTCTGTCAAAAATCTTTTTCTTCAAAATTTAGTTCATAACCATTAGTTTTCAAGTCAATGTCTACATAGGTACTTTATACAAAACAAAAGATCAAGATAGTTTCTCAAGACACTCACCAGATTTCGCAATACAATTTATAAAAAATGCAACGGAAATATTTAAAAACTTGTATTAAAACAGAAATGTTAAACATATAAAATTGTTCTCAAATCTAACCAATTGAATTTGAAAATCAAATAAATACATGAAAATCGTTTTAGAAAAATTAAACAAAATACCACTTTCAATACCACCTATCCCGGACTACCTCCCCAATGAGGTGTCTAATTAAAGTGCAAGTCTTCAGATGTAAGTTACCATACTCTACGTCCATATGTACCTGAAAAATAAAGTGGAAATGAGCTTGAAAGCCCAGTGGATCGTTCCTACACATCACATGCATTATATAGACCCAATCCAAAACATTACAAACACTTTTAAACATTAGGTGTTTCAAGCATTCATTTAGTTTTGGTCGAAGTCTAAGACCGAAAGAGGGTTGAGATGCCTCTCGATATTCCTTGTGATCCAATCTAATTGTAATTTTAGAGGCCTCAAGTACCATCTAAAATTAGTCATATCTCAGTATCACAGTTTAAGAGAGAGTACTTATCTAGACTAATACCATCTCCCAAAGACTTCAAGCTGTCGCAGGCAGCTCTGTGTGGGAATACCTACGATCCGCCTTGTAGCTCCGACAATCTCAAGCAGTGACATATAGGAGATGCCACCTCGATTCGCTTCAGGCTCGACAATCGCACCGGTACATGGATTCTTAATAAACCATCGTCTTATTTTAGTTTTACAATCAATCTCAATCACATCAAGCATCACACAATACACTAGAAAATCCTTTAGACTATGCCTACCAGTTAATATGATAATGTGCATGAGTAAACAATGGGATCTAAATGCATATTTTCCTAGTCATGCATGCCATATTTGAATGAAGCTAAGTGCAAACCTTTATTCTCAATCATGCCATGAACTGATTATGCATGAGTCTAAATAATTCATCATACATCACACATTCATTCAAATAAACCAAACAATGTCAATCAATTTCCTAATAAGATTCTAATAACCTAAAACTATTCAAACAAATGCTTTGAATTTTAAATCTATATAATACATATGAGCAAGGAAGTCACGCCGACCTGATTTCGTACATCTTCAGGGCTCCCTTGCGTTCTTTCGAGCTATTTGATATTCCAAAGTGGTAAAAATCTGAAATTTAGAAGATCAATAAAAACTTCCTAAGTTCTTAATTTATATTTAATCTCATTCAAAATTATTTCCAAACCTAAATAGTTACTAGATTTATTATAAAATCTAAACATTGATTTCATTTAAATTAGAGTTATTTCCATTTATGTTCTATGTCTTCAATGTTTTTCCAAATTTATGTTTAAAATACTTTTATACTTATATTTTAGAAAAATCACATTTTTACTAATTTAAACTGCAAATCTAAAAATAAAACTATTATAATTAATTTTCAAGTTTCTATGATTTATTAAATTCTAAATAAATTTATTTGGACTAGAACTAATAAAAACACTAAAACTTGAATTAAATATTTTTTCTACCCTTAAATAGCTTAGGTTCGACAAATCTTATTCCACTTAAAATAAAATTTTTATATCTTAAATTTGAACTAAATCCCAGATTATTAATTTCTCATATGAAAATTCCTAAGTTACATCTTTTAAAATAATTTATGTAATATTCATTTTCAAAATAATAAATCTAAATTATAGATTTCTTAAATTTTATATTTCAAAGTAAGGTTACTTCATCTTAAGACTTTTTCTTAAATGATTTAATAAATTTCTATTTTGGTTAAGAAATTCTAATATTTATTATTTACTTCTAACCTCTAATTTTAAATAAAATTATTAATGTGTTGGAAAGTTATTTTTCTTTTTCAATTCTAATTTAAAAGCTTAATTAATTTAATTTTATTAAATCAATTAATTCTCGTGTTCAACATTTAATAACTAGTCTAAATTTAAATTTAGTTAATTTAAACTATTAAATAAATCTTCTAAACTATTTTTTTCATAATTGATTTATTTAATTTTTATTTAAATAATAAAATTTTATTATTTTTTATTTATATCTATAATTAATTAAAAATATTTTTTTTACTATTTATAATTAAAAACTTAAATTTTTTACCTCGTATTGTCTTGTTCACATGAACGGCTTCTTTCGTTTCCGAACACATTAGCTGAAATTTTTCTTCCTCGCGTACGAACAAACACCCAACCAAATTTTTCTGGTTTCGTTCCTCTTCGTGCCACAACGCCCAAACGTAGTAGTAATTGCATGCTCACGAGCCAAATGCGTATCACAACCAGCCCACACAAAAGCTGCTGGTTTTTTTTTTTCATCTTCGTTCCTCTATTTTCTACCCTTGTATAACAGAACGTCATAATCCAACTAATTTGCTTCCAATCCATGTGACGCACACCCAGATCCCTCTAGTTCAATAAGCCAAATTCCAAATCTGAAACCACTTTCAATAAATCACGACCAGCAATGGCTGATTTTTTTTTTTTTTCATATTTGTTCATCACGGTCGGCAACCAGTAACCAAAACCCAGATTTCATTCCACATCTTTCCATCTAGATCGTCACTCCAATCTAACAGAACCCAAATTGCTCTTCACGGCTATCAGTTGGATTTTCCTCATTTTTTTTCTTGTTTGTCAACAAACATCACAATCAAGTAACAGCAAGGCCCCCCAACCAATTCCACTCCAAATCACGTTCTTCATCTTCGTTTTCACACCCACCAACAGCAGCAGCAGCAGCAGCAACAAAGATGCTTTGCTCTGATTTCATCCTTTTCATGATGCACAGCCACAAAATCACAGCCAACACCAACTGAAATTCCAGCTTCTCTTGTTTCTTCAACGCATGACCCAGATTCGATAATCACCCACAAATCTGGTTTCTGTTCGTCCGACTGCAGCACACACGCGCACTCCCCTGTTCGGTTCGTCCCCTTCTTTTCCAGCTTCGTCTTATTTGCTGTCCGTCCCTAATCAAATCCAATCACTCTAGTTCATCTTTCCAACCAAACAACCATCCAATCCAAACAAATTCCAAATGAAAAATGCACAACACCTAACAACCCGCCCCCAAATTGCACCACCGAATTTCCCCCTTTTTTTTTTCTATTTTGTTTCTTCAACAACAGAAAATCTGGATTTGTCTCCTGTTTGCTCATTATCAACCCAAACCAAGAATCAGTTTTCTCCAATGCTGAAAACGCACCATAAAGATACACGACCCACCACCACCCCTTTTTTCCTTCCTCTGTTTCGTTCCAGTCATTTCCAGAATTTTTCTCTGTCTTTTTTTTTTTTTTTTTTTTTCCCTGGTTGCTGCTTCTTCATTTCGATTTCAGCACAATCCAGATTTTTCTGGATTTTTTTTTTGTACTGCTTATCACTTTATTTGTTTAAAACTTTAGTATAAGTTTATACATGTTATGTTAATAATATTATTACTTATGCACTTTAGTTCTTTCATTATATATATATATTCATCCACCATTTTTTTTTTATAATTTTACAAACCCATATTTGATTTATTTTTATTTACTTATTATTGTCATTTTTTTTATCACTAATATTTATTATTATATTTTTTCATAAATCAGAGCAAGTTCGTCTTATTTTATTTTATTTTGTTTTACGTTCGAATAATTCAAAAAATTATTTATATATTTACTTTTCCTTTTTTCTTTTCACACTACTCGTGTCATCGCGCTTTCATTTTTTAATCATTCTCGTCGTCGCGCTCGCATGAGTAAGCTATAAAATAATTTATTTTTTTCAAAGGATAGTCTATATCTATATTTAAATAAAACATGATCCTAATTTATTTATTTATTATTATTATTAGTATTATAATTATGTTTTTATTTTTATTTTTATTTTTTTTGTGAACCTTACATTATTATTATTATTATTATATCATTTTTTAGATATTTATAATTTGCAAAGCTCGTATACTTATTATTATTATTATTATTATTATTATTATTATTATTATTATTATTATTATTGTTGTTGTTGTTGTTGTTGTTGTTGTTGTTGTTGTTGTTGTTATTTTATTTTAAATTGTTATTTTTGTAAAAAAAAATATTTTATTTATTTATTTTTTTTGCATCGTGTACTAGCTCATAAAATTCCGGGGTGTCACAGCTAAGTGATAGGGTGTTTTTGAGAGTGATTATGGTTCTGTTTGCTTACTGATTTGAATGATGCTTAAAGTGTAAATGTTTTGTGATCTAAGCTTTACAAAACATATGAGATAATACCTCAAATCAATGGGGTAATAGAGATAGTTAGGCACTCGAAAACCCATAGAAAAAATTGAACATTGTAGAATATGTTACATAGCAGAGAAAGTAAGAGACCAATTAACTAACCAAAAATGAGGATTTTAAGCTGAAATTCAGTGGAGTGGTCACTGGATATGTCAAGAATATAAGTACCAAATTTCATCCCAATCTGAATTTGGTAAGGGGGTCAACTGACTACTTATCACATAGGAAACAATTGTTACCACGCTTTAAAAACCATAGCAATGATATCCAAAAATTAAAATCTAAAATTTTGGTGAATATTTAGGAGGTGTAGATGAAATCTTGAAAGTTTTGCGCAAATTCAGCTTACGAGTTAATTACAGACAAATCGACAAATTTACTGCACAAAGAGAGCAAAAAGCTTGAATTTGGGCTAAGTGTTGAAATTTGGGAATTTTGGCCTAATTGGCCCAATTTTGACCTAATTTGACTCAATTTGACCCAAATTGATCATGTTGGGCAATTTTGACCAGTTGACCAAGTTTGACCAAATTTGACCGAATCAAATTTGGATCCATCGAGACCGATTAGGGACAATAGAATAAGAGATTAAGTCATATTCTAAAGAGAACTAAAATTGAATATAAACAATGCAGATTCGAGCGTACAATGTGGGACTAGGCGGGTTATCGATGGGACATCGGTGCGCGGGACTAGAGGTGAGTAGTTTAATGTAGGTGTTTTGTGTAACTTGTGTTCCTTGCATAAAAACATGTGTAAATTTACATGGTTTAAATGGTTTCATGAGATGAAGATACATCTGATTGATTTAAAACATATAGATGTACACGGGTAATGAGACCATAGGCTCGAGGGCCGAGCGTCAGGGTCAGGGTATATGATGTGATTGGGATTTAGACCGAGGGTCGAGCATTGGGGTTAGGACATATGATCAGTGTGCCTAGCCTTAAACCCGCTCAAGTACGACACTCGAGGACTGAGCAAGAAGTTAGGGTATTTAGGGAATACGCCTAGCTTACGACCCACTTGAGTACCCAATACAGCAAATTCAGAACCTGCTCAAGCGATGACCTTAGGGTTGGATTTGATGATTTGAACCCTAGTCCTAATACAGTTTTGAACAGCATGTATTTGAGATATTTTTTCTATAATTATTTATAACTGTTTTTATACTATGCCACACATTCACACTGCATCATTTTACTATTAATGCATACATGCACTATTTTGGGAATGTTGATTATGGCTAACATTCTGGTCTTACTAATCACTGAGCCACGTTAATTTTTAGGCTCACTACTATACTAACATTTCAAGTTCTTCAGTGGCTAATAGAGGGAAGGGCGTGGTAATTGCCTAGTTCCCTGACGACTCATTCTCTTTTTCTAGTCCTTTTTGTTTGAGGTTGGTCATTCTTGTGTATGTACATATGGCCAAATGTATATTTTGGACAAGACAAAATGTAATACAATTATCACTCTTCGAAATGGTTTTTTACTTTCGCTTTTGAGTCCATCAATTATTCTTATATCAATTTTTGTTGAAATTTAAAGAAGCTTAATAGTGGTTGGATGAACTTGACATGGTGAGTGAGTTCGTCGGGCCACTGCGTCAATCGAGTAGCCCTTCGGGCCTAGGGAAGGGGCCTTGACAGTGTTGATATCAGAGCCCAGGTTCGAAAGAATCGAAAAACTCTAATAAATAAAGGACCTAGGCGATATCAATGATTGCGAAAGTAAATGAACCATCAAATAAATGAGATACACTATTAATCATAAAAAGTATTTTGAACCGAATGTACAATACTACTAAACTTTTATAGTCGAGTCTGTTTTGAATGCATGAATAACCAATAATTTGATTCGAAATGTAGATAGAGATGCCACTTAGGCAAGGTAGAGCACCACCCAAGCGAGGCAGACCACTGCTCGGACCTAGGAAGCTGATGCCACCACTGTCACCTTCGGTTCAGCCTGAGCTGGACCTTATACAGAGGTTCAAGGTTGTGATTAAGACGTCTAATGAGACTAGTTAGGCCCAGACAACCTTACTAAGAGAGAAACTTGATAGGTTGGAGGCTAACAGACAGAGGGTTGAGCCAATACTACAGCCTGTTCCACCCCTACTATTGGCTGTTGAGCCACCAGTTGAGGCAGCAGTAGTTCCTACCACTCCTGCCCCGAACAGAGAGAGAGAGAGAGAGAGAGAGAGATGAGAGAGCCCATGCCCAGCTCCTCAAGAGTTTCATGGACTTGCACCCTAAGAGGTTCATAGGTGACATCAGCTTAGAGATGACAGAGGATTGGCTACTTAATATGGAGAAAAACGTTGAGACCTTGGGATTATTAGAGGCAGATCAAGTTTTATTCTCGACACATATGTTAGAGAGTGAGGCTGCCATATGGTGGCGATCTACGAGGAACATAGAGGGCCCGATCACTTTTTAGGCCAGGTTTAGAGAACTATTTCTTGAAGCTTATGCTCCTAAGACTGAGCGAGAATGTAACAAGGTTGAGTTTTTGAGTTTCTGTCAGGGGACCATGACAGTGAGAAAATATACACATCGGTTCCTACAATTGGAGGCCTACTCACTTGGGTTGATAGTTGCTCAAAGAGATAGGGGTTGGAATTTATCGACGAGGGCTGAAGGTTGCTATCAGGCAAGTGACTTCCACATCTAGGACCTGGACCTTAGAGGAGATCTAGAGGGAGGCCCTACAGTATGCAATGGATGGATTAGATAAGCGCCCTGAGATTTCTGTAGTATCTAGCAGTACTCCTCTGCCATAGCCGTAACAACAGGTCATATCGCAGACTTAGCTGTCATATAGAGGTGGGCCGGGAGATTATCGAGGTTATGGTCGTCATTAGTGGCAGAGGAAGAAGAAGTTTTATGAGGGACAGTCGGATAGCACTCCTAGCCAGATTGCTACAAAGGCGACATCACTTGCAGCCACTCCTATGTAGGCACAACCACCGGTAGAACAGCAAAGCACATTTTCTGGGGTCCAAGGCAAAGGTCGTGGTCGAGGTCGTGGACAGAGCTAGAGTTATCAGGGAGGACAAAGACCACCCTTCACATGCTATTAGTGCAGACAGGTTGGACACAAGAGGGCTGAGTGTTCGACTCTTACAAGGGGTCCTAGTTCTTTTGCCCCAATTATTAGAAACAAAACATTGGTCATCACCCAGCCCAACCCTGATTCGATGAGGACCTTAGAGGAAGGTACCGTCTCACTTTGTGATTCATTTGTATATATATTGATTGACATTGGCTCTACCTTGTCCTTTATTTCTAGATGTGTTGTAGATAGACTGGGACTTAGACCAATTAGGGTTCCTACTTGGTTGATGTTGAGCATTGTCATTGGAAAACGCATCTACCCCAACATGATATGTGAGTGGTGCGTACTTAGGATGTGGGACTTTGAGATTGTGGCAGACCTTTGGGTGTTGGAGTTTCTCGAGTTTGATGCCATATTCGGTATAGATTGACTGGCTACATATTCGGATTGCTATGCCAAGAGGGTTGTATTTTAGATTCTAGGCCGACCCGCTATCATCTTTTAGGGGAGAGCTTTAGATGGGCAAAGTACTTATGGCAGATTGGTGACACAACATGAGATTGATACTCTAGCCGATTTGATGACCATAGATGAGGCACCTTCATGGTTGAGCATTGATGAGATCCTTGTCGTCAGATATTTCCTTGACATGTTCCCTGAGGATCTACCCAACTTGCCCCCTAAGCTGGAGATCGATTTTATTATCAAGGTCTCCTTACCGCTTGGCGCATAAGGAGTTGCAGGAGTTGAAAGCCCAGCTGGAGGAGTTGTTGAACAAGGGTTTCATCTCTCCTAGTGTGTCAACTTGGGGTCCTCAATTATTATTTGTGAAGAAGAAGGACAGAAGAATTTGTTTATGCATCGACTACTGGTAGCTGAACAAGGTTATGATCAAGAATAAGTACCTCCTTCCACGTATCGGCGACTTATGTGATCAACTTAGAGGTGCTAAGGTGTTTTCGAAGATTGATCTAAGATCTAGGTACCATTAGTTGAGAGTTAGGGAAGAACATGCACCAAAGACTACGTTCCACACTAGATATGGGCACTATGAGTTCTTAGTCATGCCATTCGGCATGACAAATGTCCTAGCTATGTTTTTGGACCTCATGTAGAGGGTGTTTCGGCCATACCTCGATGTCTTTGTGATTATTTTCATCGATGATATCTTAATCTATTCGAGGTCTCATGAAGAGCATGTCGAGCACTTGAGGATCGCACTGCAAACCTTGAGGGAGCATAGGTTATATGCTAAGTTCAGCAAATCCGAGTTTTGGTTATCATAG
This sequence comes from Tinospora cordifolia, assembly GCA_030144865.1. Classification (NCBI taxonomy): domain Eukaryota; kingdom Viridiplantae; phylum Streptophyta; class Magnoliopsida; order Ranunculales; family Menispermaceae; genus Tinospora; species Tinospora cordifolia. The sequence goes on along the minus strand of JAJIYU010000014.1, from coordinate 107,921 downwards.
GTCTAATGTTTGGGTCACGTGGTTAGAGCTTAGGGTATTTCTATCGACCCCACTAAGATCGAGGCAATTATCAGCTGGCCGAAACCTACCATAGTGACTGAAATCCATAGCTTCTTGGGTTTAGCAAGCCATTATCGATATTTCGTCCATAACTTCTCGAGGATTGCAGCTCCGATGACAAAGCTAACCAAGAAGGATGCTCCATTTGTGTGGACTGACAAGTGCAAAGATGCCTTGCTTGAGCTTAAGCGGAGATTGACATCAGCTTCAGTACTAGTGTTTCCAGAACCCGGCTGAGAGTTGACCTATATACACTGATGCATCATAGATAGGCCTAAGTTGTCTATTAATGTAGGATAACAAGGTCATTGGTTTTGCCTCCCGACAACTGAAGGATCATGAGAGGAACTACCTGGTACATGACTTAGAGCTGGCAGCGGTAGTATTCGCACTAAAGATATGGCGACATTAACTTTATGGCGAGCGATTCACTCTCTATTTAGATCATAAGAGCCTCAAATATTTGTTCTCAAGAAGGATTTGAACATGAGACAGAGGCGATGGATGCAACTGTTGAAGGATTATGACTTCACTATTGAGTACCGCTCGGGAAAGGTAATGTAGTGGCTGATGCTTTAAGTCAGAAACAGGTTGAGATTGCATGCATGGATAGACACATGTCTCATGAGTGGATGATGATTGATTTTGCCATGACTATGAATATCCATGAGGCTAGAATCAGTACACAAATTACAGCCTAAGTAGGCCAGGTTCAAGAAATCACGGAGGAACAGCCTCATGATGTAGACTATGACACGTTTAGGGCTTGGGCAAATGACACTTCTCGTGAAGAGTGGTCACTTGATTCACAGGCTACATTGAGGTTCAGGGGACGGCTGTGGGTACCAGATGATGCTAGTTTGAGACACAATGTGCTCGAGGAGCTACACTGCTCGAGATATGTTGTTCATCCAGGTGCCAACGAGATGCTAAATGCACATACTAATGGCCCAAGATGAAACGAGACATAATAGCCTCCATTGAGAGATGTGATACGTGCCAGTAAGTTAAGGTTGAGCACCAGAGACCTAGTGGATCTTTACAACCCTTATCAATACCGGAGTAGAAGTGGGAACACATCACTATGGACTTCGTTACAAGACTACCTCGTACACAGCAAAAGCATGATGTTATCTGGGTAGTTGTGGATCGTTTGATGAAGTCTACCCACTTTCTTCCTATGGGGTTCCTTTATCCATAGTATCAAACAGAGACGCTATGTTCACATCCCGCTTTTGGCAAATACTACAGGTTCGATTGGGGATGAAGGTGAACCTTAGTACAACATTACATCCGCAAACTGATGGTCAATTTGATTCAAATTCTAGAGGATATGCTACGATCTTGTGTTTTGGACTTTGGTGGTAGCTAGGAGGATCACTTAGCCTTGCACAAGTTTTCTTATAATAATAGCTACTAGTTGAGCATCGAGATGGTGCCATTTGAGGTGTTATATGGTCAACCATGCAGATCCCTTGCCTGTTGGGCAAAAACTAGTGACAGAGCAATCTTAGGCTCCGCTTTCATACAAGAGTAGAATGAGAAGATACAAAGGATTCGATAGAATATGAAGGCAGCTCAGGACCAGCAGAAGGGTTATGCAAATAATCGAAGAAGGGTCCTTGAGTTTGATGTTAGTGACCATGTCCTCTATCGCATTTTGCCTCGCAAGAGGCAAACACGCTTCCGGATTACAGGAAAGCTCACACAGAGATATATTGGGCCTTTTGAGATCCTTGAGAGGATTGGCCACGTGGCTTATCAGCTAGCATTGCCGCCACAGCTATCGGGTGTGGATAATATATTCCAAGATTCTATGTTGAGGAAATATCATCTGATCCCTTGCATATTGTCGATTGGAGGCACATTGAGCTGCCAAAGGACTGCACATATGATGAGATGGTTATGGCCATCATCGATCAAGTTGTGAAGAAGTTGTACAATGAAGATATACTAATGGTACTTGTGCGCTGGTAGTTCTATGGTGCTGAGCAGGACACATGGAAGAGTGAGGATTTCATAATTCGACACTACCCTGAGTTGATGAGTGTTGCTCCTTGACTTATACTTTCTGGTAACATTTGTAAATTTTGAGAACGAAATTTTTCATAAGGAGGCAAGGTTGTGACAACCCATATTTTTCACAAACAAATTAATGGGTTCAATGTATGTGTTTTTATGTATTTTTCTAAAATTCTAATAAAAATATATGAATTTTTTTAATTTTTTTTAAATTTTAAACATTTATCGAAGAAAATTAGGATAATTTAAGAATATAATTTTGAGAAGAGAATACACTAATTATGGTGAAGATATAATTTTTGGGAGAAAATATGATTTTTCTGGGTGATTATTGAATTTTTGGGGTGATTAATGGATTTTTGGGAGAAAATGCTAATTTTTTAAAAAAGGTGTATAAATGATGAAAATTGAGAAATAGTAAAAATTTTGATGAAAATTGGTGAAATACCTAAGTGGATGAATCAAATAATTAAGCAATAGTAATAATAATGAAAAATAAAATGAAATTCGACCGCACGAGCTTGTGAGCCTGTCCAGGTCAGGTCGCAAGCCACAAGCCTCAGGCCCATGCCAATCCAACCTAGGCGCCTAAGTAGATATAATTTTGGTCAATTTAAAACTATATATATATATATATATATAAAGAAAGGAATGTAAATGAAAAAAAATGAAAGTTAGCCTCACGAACTTGTGAACCTGTCCAGGTCAGGCCAGGGGGCACGGGCCTTGGGCCCATGCCAATCCAGTCCAGGCGCCTAATAATTTTGGTCAATTTAAAACTTTTTATAGCTCCTGGCTATAATTAATTTTAATACACGTATATATCTTAGCATAAAATATTTTCTTGACAACTTTGTATTATAATTTTTTTCCTCATATGACTTCTTGGCCAAACGTCGTAGCATTAAAAAAAAATTATTTTTCTTCTCAATAATTGAAATAATTATAGCTTTAAGATACAAAATCTTTTTTTCAAATCTTAATTGAGGCACAGGTTTTGTTAATTTAAAGCTTTCTCAATTATGATAAGAAATATTACAACCATAATATGTTATAAAAAAATTACGTTCCACAAGATAAAATATATTAGTATATATGTACATATATATTTCATTCATTTGGGACAAATTAGGCATTTGCATTACTAATCTTTTCATCAAACAACCTTGTATCATAAGTGCTACCATGAAAATTATATTAAGGTTATTGGATTGTAATTCTATAACAATTATTAGCAGCTAGGTTTTCCATATAATTCTTTCTATTAAAAATTGAAAGCATATTAATAATTTTATCAAAAAAAAAGAAATATATATAAAGAGGACTTATGATTAATTTAAGTAAAAGAGCAATATAATGATGAGATGTGTATAAATAGCACGCTCTTCTTCTCCTCAAACCATCTCATTATTTTCTTCTTCATTCTTTTCTTCTTCTCCTCAAACCATCTCATTATTTTCTTCTTCATTCTTCTCTTCTTCATGTTCTTCGTAGTTCTCTTCTAATTCGAGATAATCTTCTTCATTTTTTTTCCGCTCTCTTCTAGCTCAAGAGAAAAAGAGTGTCCTTACTCTCCCTTTGAGTGAAGTAAGAGGTTGAAGGCTTGAGAAGACTTGGAAGGCTAAGGTTAAAAAAAATATAAGCATCAAAGGTAAAAATGACTATACCCACTCTTTAACATCATTTTATTATTGAATGTAAGACATGTTTCTGTGTTTATTTCTATGAATCTAGAAGCATGGTAGGGATTTCATGCGACTTGATGAATGTTTGTATACCAGTGAAATATTGAAAGCATGTTAGTTGTGTCTTTCGTTGAATATCATGTAAATAGATGTTATTTGTGATACTTGATGAATAACATGATTAGTGTGACATTGTGCATGATAATTTACTAACATGTTTAAAGAATGCATGTACCATTTATGATGAGTTAAATTGAGCATGCTAGTATCACTAAAATAAAGATAAATTAAGATTCTAACCATGTATAGGGGCAATGATACAGATATTGTGGCAGTAGTCTGGTATCATCGTGGGTATTTTTCCCACCCTTGACGAGTGTCTATGCTACTATGGCGTAGTTGAGAAGGGACTGAAGATCGAGTGAGACTCCAATCCTAAGGTTGTTCATGATGAGACATTGGCCTTCGGGGCGTTATTTCCAATAGTTCAGACAGAGGGGAATACTGAGCAATTTCCTTTTGGTCTTAACATTAACTCAAATAATTAAAGTGTTTTGAAACATCTAATGATTTATAAGTGGTTGCATGTTTTATGTCCTTGACTTCAATAACGTTTGAGATGTGATGTATATGATCCACTGGGCTCTTAAGCTTACCCCATTAATCCATCTTTCAAGAATCACTAAAAGTACTTGAACGTAGGCATGTAACTAGAAACCATTTGAGTAACCGAATATAATCCACTATTAGGGTTGTATAAGATTAGTCATTTACCATTTGTATAAAGTTGTAGGCCTTGGACCCACATTTTATTTATGTCTTTGGTTTAATTGTTTGTTCAAACTAGGCCATGAATATAAGTGTTGGTTATTAACTCATTTGAACTCAAGCTATGAGATCAGAGTATTTTACTTCTTTATGAGTTTAATCATATTACTTCTAACTGACATGTCATGCTCATACTTAATCATGCATATTATTAATGGTTATGTTTTCACACTTTGATGTTTTATTAGGATGGTATGCGAATGAGAGAAAATTAAGTCATGCATTGGTTCCCGAATATAGTAGGTGGGAGTGACCGCACCTTGACTTGATTACATCTCGAGATGTGAGACGAAGATGCCTAATCAACAGCGTGTGTGATAGGATTCAGGGGTCGGAGTGTTACAAAAGTGTATCAGAGCCTAGTTAGTAGAACTACTGGGCAGCGAGGGAGTTGACATACATAAAGAGTCTGGAGCTTAGGCAACAGCTTACCAAATAAGACTTTTACTTTAAATTAATTTAGAATGCCCTACCTCATGTTTTGAAATTAAAATCATTTTGGAAAGACTGTATTCAAAGAGATATATGTTTTCAAATGTTTTATTTGGATACAAAGATTGCAAGTTGAGCTAATAGTAGGTAAGACTTGTCCCGAGTTAAGCTAAACATTGAAAAAGAGATGGATTATCCTATTTTAGAAGGTCGGTTGCTAAGCAGACTTCGGTCTCACCGCACGATTGGAGGTTGTCCCACCAACTTGTACAAGTAATCAAAGTAGAAGAACACACTTACCAAGAGAAAACCAAGAGGTAATATTTAAGGGCAAAGAATGTACTAGAGTACAAAGGTAGTACCAGAGGTGGTACCAGAATTAGAGATGAGTTGTTAGTCCAACAGAGTAACCTTTCAACTATGAATTGAGACCCTAGGTCAAGAAAAAGGGACCTTAGGTAGAGACTTGGGTGTTGCTATGGGTGGCATAGTGGATCATAAGTAAAAACTTCTAGGACATAGGTAGAGATTGAAAATGTGTGAAAATAGGACATTCGATTGGTCAAGACAAGAGATTAAGAGGATCATATACCTCTGGTTTTTGCCTAGTATGGGATACATAAGAATTCAAAGGTATGGAAGAATACTAGACTCGAAGATTGACGGGCATGTGTGGTAAATGATTGGTGACTTTGGAAGAGCTTGTTTCCCTATGCTTGGTTGTTATGGGACAGTCAAGTATAGTGGGGCTTGAAAAGCCTTAGTTGTCATGGGACAGTCAAGTATAGTGGGGCTCGAAAAGCCTTAGTTGTCAAGACATTTGTGTAATTGGTTGGCTGTAGTGAGATCTCTAAATGGAAATTTGTGTCGATGAGTAAGGGGGGGTATGGGACGCGCCGATGGAAGCTCTGAATTTTGCCATTCTAGCATAAACTTATATAACTAAATGAATGAATGATTGATTGAATGCATGCTTTACTTGATTAAATTCATGACATATATTTTAATTATAAACCAAAATCTCGTACCTAACAACATTAAAGAACTTTGAAAATCCTCAAACAGAACTTGGAAGCATGAACTGATAGGTCATTGAAAACATCGAAAACCTAGAGACATGAATGTAGCATCACAATAGCACGGATGAAACAAAAACTATTGAAAATAGACAGGACAAATTACTAAGGAAAGGACGTCTATTTTCTCAAGTTAGGAAAAACATTTTGTATCCCGAGGATAAGGAAAGGCAAGTTATGTACCCCAAATCAATATTTTATTTAAAACTTTTTAATTAGAATTCCTTATCAGATACTAAAATGGATTTTGACTTGTAAATAATGGCAAGAACTTGAAAAAATTCAGCAAGGGCTGAAAACACTAATGAATCTGGTCAAAGGGCACCAATCGTCGCAGCAGCCCCCGCTAGAAGTATGCTATCACAAAAAAGGGTGAATGAAATCTCTCGACAAGTGTTCAAGCAAGCTATGAGGGCATTGCCACAGGTGCTGCCATAAGTACTAGCACAAGTGTAGCCACAGGCGGTGCCACAACCTCAAATACAAGTACAACACCAGGACCAGATTCCAGTACAATAGCCCGCGCCTATGCCAAAGGTTCTAGTCTATCCAAGGGCACAAGAGAATATTGATGATTAGGTGCAGAGGGAAATGCTTATAGAGTTAAATAAACTCAAACCCTCAGAGTTTGATGGTACGACTAATAACATGGCTACAGATCGCTAGTACTAAGAACTAGATGATCATCTAGATGTGTTAGGGGCTACAAGACACCTTAGAGCTACACCGGCCACACATTAGTTTAAGGGACTAGTCAGGAGTTAGTGGCGAATGCTGAAGGCAAATCCAAACACCGACATTTGACAAATGAACCGGGAAGAATTCAAGGAGTTGTTTTATGAGAAATTATTTTCCAAAAATACACAAGCGTAGATGTAGTCTGATTTTATCAGATTGACTTAGAGAGACATGACTGTCTCTAAGTATGAAGTTAAGTTTACTGAACTGTCCAAGTTTACACCTGAACTGGTCAAGGAAGGAAAGATGAAGGCCCGTAATTTTGCTGAAGGCTTAAAGATTAGGATTCAAAGAGTAGTGAATCCAATGGGACTGAAAACTTATAAACTTTGAACAGAAGTTGAGAAACAAGGGTAGGAAGCCAAGTAATGGAAAGGAGTTCCAAAGGAACTAGGAAAAGTAGAACAGAAATCAACCTCATAAGCAGCAGAACCAAGGCAAAGTTAACAAGTAGGCCTGAAGAGAAGGAGTCTGTTACAACTGTGGGCAGAAAGAACATCTTACCAAGGATTGTCATAAATAGGGACCACAGAGACTAACCCAAGGGCAGAATGTTGGTTAGGGCAGAAACTAAGGTGGACGTAAACAACAACAACAACTACAACAGAGGGAATCCCAAAAATAACAACAATCACAACAACAACAACAACAACAACAACAACAGGGCAGACATAATTAGGCCCAAGTATTTGCTATGAAAGATGGATGGGCAAATCTTGTACCTGCTGTCAAAGGTACATTCCTATCATTTAATGTTGCTGTGAAAATATTGTTTGATATGAGGTATTAATAAGTCATTTGTGTCAGAAGACTTAGTTAAAAGGTTACAATTAGTGATTGTTACATCATCAGAACTATTATATGTATCCACTCTGATAGGAAGTACAGTAGTTGCCCAAAAAATATGCATATGTGAGTTAAGATTTGGAGACAAACTGATAACTGCCAACCTTAGGGTATTACCTTTCCAAGGGTATGATGTGATATTGGGCATGGATTGGTTGATTCAACATCAGGCTCAAATCAATTGCCCAAGACAAAGAGTCACATTGACTCTATCATCTGGAGAGTTAGTAAAAGTTAATGGGGATATGCAAAGACTACCTCAGGTCCTATAACAGCTATGTTACATTGTCTTAAACAGGGTGAGGACTGCAAACAATTGCTAGATAATGATACTGGATCTAGAAAAGTTAAGAAGATTCTAGAGATAGTGGCAGTACAAGAATATGCAGATGTATTCCCAAATGATTTACCTGGACTACCACCACACAGAGAGGTAGAGTTCAAGATTGAACTACATCCAGTCACAAATCCTATAGTTATTCATCTATAGAATGGCGCCAGTATAGTTTATTGAACTCAAGATACAACTGGATGAACTCTATAAAAAGGGATTCATTTGACCAATTGAATCATTATGGGGAACCCCACTATTAGTCATGAAAAAGAATGACGAATTCATGAGGTTGTGTGTCGATTATATGAAATTAAATCAGGTGACAATAAATAACAAATATCCCTTATCAAGAATAAATAACATGTTTGATCAATTGAGGAGAGCCACTCATTTCTCTAAGATTGATCTTAGGTCAGGATATCATCAGTTGAGAATCCAAGAGTCAAATATACACAAAACAGTCTTTAGGACTCAATACAGGCATTTAAGTTCACAGTGACGTCGTTTGGTTTAACTAACGCACTAGCTGCATTTATGGATCTGATGAATCGCGTGTTTAGACAATACCTCAACCAATTTGTCGTGGTGTTCAAGATGACATCCTAATTTACTCCAAGTCAGAGGATGAACACGTAGCACACTTAAAGATTGTCTTGGAGACACTTATAAAACATAAACTATATGCCAAGTTTAATAAGTGCGAATTTTTGATGAAAATGGTCAAATTCTTTGGCCATTTAGCATTAGCAGAAAACATCTCAGTAGATCTCGATAAGGTGAAAGCTATCCCAAACTAGAAGCAACCTAAGACTGTGACAAAAATCAGAAGTTTCTTAGGCTCAATTGGATGCCATAGGAGATTCATCCAAAATTTCTCAAAGGTAGTGGAACCCATAACAAAATTAACCAGAAAAGAAGTTAAATTCAATTGGGATGAGAAATGTAAACAATCGCTCCAAGAATTAAAGAGGTGATTAACTTCGACCCCCATCTTAGTCACTTCTACTTATGGTGTTGGATATATTCTCTATATATTGATGCTACGCAAAATGGATTGGGCGCAGTGTTGATGTAAGAAGGAAAAGTTATTAAATATGCCTCCCAATAACTGAAGATTCACGAACAAAATTATCTAACACATGACCTAGAATTAGCAGCTATTGTATTTGCCTTAAAATTTTGGAAACACTATCTTTATAGTGAAAGATTCGGTCTGTTTTCAGATCATAAGAGTTTGAAGTACATCTACACTCTAAAAGTGTTAAACCTCAAGCAACCAAAACGGATGGAGTTCCTTAAAGACTATGATTTTCAACTACACTACCATCTAGAGAAGGCCAATATGGTCGTCGATGCCTTGAGTAGAAAATTCAATAGACCGGAGGAGGAAAAGGGTCAAATGTATTAGTTAATTGAGGATTATAACCTGGACATGACTTGAGATGAGAAGCAGGCTTATCTTTACAATATGACTTGCAAACCAAATCTTCTACATCAGATCAGGGATGAGCAAATGCAAGATAAGTGGCTTACAAGTTTGATAGAAGGTGTTGAACAAGGAAAGCATACTAAATTCAGGTTAGATGCTTAAATACCCTAAGGCTTGGAGATTGAATTTTTTGCGCCTCAAAATGGACAAAGTAAGCAAGTCATATTCGATAAAGCCCATCAGACCAAGTACACAGTGCATCCAAGCGGTGACAAGATGTATTAAAACCTCAAAAAGACCAATTGGTGGCGAGGAATGAAAAGAGACATAGCTAAGTATGTCTTTAAATGTCTGACCTGTCAACAAGCAAAGGCTGAGCACAGAAAGCCTACCGAAATGTTACAACTTCTCCCAATCCCTAAATGGAAGTGGGATAACATTGCCATGAACTTTGTCACTAGATTACCTCGGAACCAAAAAGGAGAAGATATTGTGTCAGTCAATGTGGATCATCTCACTAACGTGGCACATTTCTTGCCCATTAGATCTACAAACCAAGTTAGTAAGCTAGAAAAACTTTATGTGAAGGAGGTAATATGATTTCATAGCATGCCTAAAACCACAGTATCAGACAAAGACTCTCGATTCATATCACAGTTCTGGCAGAGTCTATAGAAGGAATTAGGCACTACACTCACCATGAGCATCATTTTCCATCCTCAAATTGATGGTCAGTTAGAAAGAAGCATTCAAACACTAGAAGTCATGCTGAGGTCTTGCACCCTTGACTTCAAGGGAAATTGGAGCAAGTGCCTACACTTGGCGGAGTTTGCCTATAACAACAGTCATCAAGCCAGTATAAAAATGGCTCCATATGAAGCTTTCTATGGAAGGCCCTGCAGGTCACCAGCCTATTGGGCTAAACTCGAGGACCACATGTTTGTTGGGCCCAATCTAGTAGAAGAGATGAACAAACAAGTAAAACAGGTACAAAAGAGATTGGCCATAGCACAAAGTAGACAAAAGAGTTATGCTGATAAAAGGAAAAGGCCCCTTGAGTTTCAAGTGGGTGATAGAGCTTTCTTGAGGATAAGCCCTCATAATGGAATTAAGAGGTTTGATTACAAAGGAAAGTGCAACACCCCAACCCCTGTATCTTTAAGCAGTGTACATGACCACCGTTCTCTTGACAGTGGATTTAACAATATGGCGGGTCGAGCCGGTGTTACTTTACAAGTGACACTTACTTGTTCTTTTCTTTTCAATATCTCGCGCCTTTATATAAAATTCAAGAATACTAAATTTTCAATAAATTCAAGGCAAATTAAGAAATATAAAGAAATTCAAACTATTTTATTCATAATAAAAAGAATAATTGAAAGTATTAAACTTCTCAAAAAGAACCAATTGTTACAGCAGAAGACTTCAAAATACTTTTCAGTAAAAAAACATAAAAACTTTGGGCAACATGCCCTCAAAAATTCTAAAAATATAATAATAAGGTAGAAACTATCTAAGAACTGTCCATATTCAACTACTCCATGGGTTTCATGTTCCTGAAAAATAAGGAAGGAGGGAGTGAGCACATAGCCCAGTGGATCCTTTTTGAACAACCATGTTTCATATTCAAACTCATAACACAATCATAATTCAAACACTTGCAATCATTAGCGTTTCAAACAACAATTTGTTCAAGTCGAGTCTCAGACCAAAAGGGCCTTTAATCCCTTGATGTTCTTAACTAAGTAAACAGGGCCCACTCGGCGTCAACCCGTTAGTAACATATGTCGGCATCAACCCGTTACACGTGGTGACTCACAAAGTACTGTGGTACACGACCCTCAAGTACTTAGGTCTGAAAATCATATGACCTAACTCATATGAAAAGAACATGCATAGCGTCGCCTTGACCACTATGATGGTACATGGTTATTATTATTACCATCGTCATATCATGATCTCGTAAAATAAACTTCAGAATATGAAATCAAACTAACATAACATTCAGAATATACACAGTCAATTCATGAAGCACTCATAAAACATGCATCATATTTTGATTTAAAAGCCTAAGCATGACACTAACATGGCATGAATGATATGATTACTCAAACATAAATCAAAACTGAAATACTGAAATAACCATTTAAAATTCTAGAACTGAAATTGAAAATCTTTGTATTTAGTGAAAAATACACAAACAATGAGTATTCCATGAATTTAAATAAGAACAGAATGGTGTTCTAAAAATTACTTCCACCTTGTGATGTTTTCTTTCGAAATTTCAGCAGCAATTCCCCCACGTACTAGTGCCAATGAAGATCGTCCAACTTAATTCTCCAATTCGAGATAAGAACTTCTCACACACAAGTAAGAGGAAGGAAAGATGAGAAGAGGTGCCAAAAAGAAGGCTTAGAGAAAATAAGAGGCAATTTCAACTCTTATTTTTGGAATTAGGGAATTGAGAGCCTAGGGGGGTTTAAATAGATTTTTAAAGGGAGAATAGAAACGTTTGAGTTTTTCTTGGAGTAAAACACCCTAATTCTCTTCAATTTCTTACTTTCTAATTTTAAGAAATAAATGAGTATTTTTTGGATTTTTTTCGAAATTTAGAAATAAATTTTTGAATTTTAGAAACCTTTTTTCGAATTTTATTCAAATTTTTCGTGATTTTTCTGTAATTTACGTTTTTAATTTCGAAACCTTCGATCTGGGCCGTCGGATTAATCTCGGATAACGAAAACGCTTCGGATCGTCCGATTGTCCTTGAGCGCAACACATCCAATTGCGATCAACGAAAATGCCTGAGATCGTCGGATTGTCCTCGATCGCAGCACTAGATCTTCATTCACGATGAACAAAATGCGTTTGGACCATCGGATGGACCTCGAGTGCTGTGTGAAGATCTCAGTTTGCGATCAAAGAGATGCATTTGGACCGTCGGATGGACCTCGAGTGCTGTGTGCGGATCTTTTTTCGCGATCAACAAATCGTGCCTACCGTTGGATCGTCCTCTAGTACGATGTGCGGATCTTCGAGCCGTTGGATTTTGATGATCCGGTGCACCCTGGCGTTGGTGCGATTTTAATCTCATTCATTGAATTTTGGCAGATCGATCGTAGACCGTTGAAAGTGTTTAAAGTTTTTTTTTTTATTTTTTCAACCGAATTTCTTGTTTTATTTTTGAATTTTTGCCAAATCTTGATTCTAATTGACTTTCTAATCTTATTTTCATCAAAAATTGCACATATCCTTATATTTTTGGCTATAATATCCTATGATATATATTATATTCATATATTTTCTCCCAAAAATTCGTTAAATTGATTTTTATTCCTCATTTGGATAAACTAGGACTTGCCAAAATTTTCATTCGTCAATTTCGTATATTTTCTAAATAAAAATTTAAATTTCATATGAATTTTTTTCGAGATGTTATAGAAAGTTATCATCCAAATTTATCGATCCATTCGAAATATTTAGAAGAATTGAAGAATGCGCCTACGAGTTTGATCTACCAAACAGAATGTTCTCAATTGACAACGTGTTCCATGTGTCAATGCTCAAGAAGTGTGAACCCAACCGCTCTCACATAATCCATTGGGAGGAGGTGGACATCCAAGATGATGCCGTGTATGAAGAAGTGACAGTAAGGATCCTCGACTATAAGGTACAAAGCTTAAGAAAGAAAGATATTTCCTTCGTCAAAGTTCTCTAGAACCATCATGGAGTGAAAGAGGTAAATTGGGAGTTAGAAAGCGAGATAAAGAACAAATACCCAAACCTCTTCTCCAGAAATACCTAACCAAGTAACATTGAAACGAGTAAGTGCAAATTTCGAGGACAAAATTTATTTTAAGGGAGGTAGATTATAATATCGTGAAATTTTTTAGAATATACAAATTAGTTCATTAAATTATGAAAAACATAGTAAAAAGCCAAGGGTAAATTGATAATTTATCTCTTAAAAGTAAATTGGTAAATTCACATGAAAAGTAAAAAAGAGAAATTACCACTACCTCATAAGTAATTCAACAAAATATATTAAAAATATAAGAAGTGGAAAAAGGTGGTGGGTTATATAAAAATTAATAGTTGAATGGTGTGGTGGTATGTGGTGATTGGTTAAGGATATTTATAAATAGCACCCTCTTTTTCTCCTCAAACCATCCCATTATTCTCTTTTTCATTCTTAAGAGAAAGAGAGTATCTTCATTCTTCTCTTCTTTATTTTCTTCTCAGTTCTCTTCTAGTTCAAGGGAAAAAGAGTCTTCTTACTCTCCCCTTGAGTGAAGTAAGAGGTTGAAGGCTTGAGAAGACTTAAAATACTAAGGTTCAAATAATTCAAGCATCAAAGGTGGAAATGATTATACCCACTCTTTAACATTATCTTAGCCTTGAATGTAAGACATGTTTGTGTGTTTATTTCTATGAATTTACAAGCATGCAAGGGATTTCATGTGACTTGATGAATGTTTGTATACCTACGAAATATTGAAAGCATACTACTTGTGTCTTTCGTTGAATATCATGTAAAGAGATGTTAGTTATGATACTTGATGAATAACATGATTAGTGTGACATTACGCATGATAATTTACTAACATTTGTAAAGAATGCATGTACCATTTGTGATGAGTTAAATTGAGCATGCTAGCGTCGCTAAAAGAAAGATAAATTAAGATTCTAACCATGTACCGAGGCAATAATATAGATACTATGGCAGTAGTCTGATATCATCGGGGGTATTTTTTTCACCCTAAACGAGTGTCCATGCTACTATGGTAGTAGTTAAGAAGGGACTGAGGATTGAGTGAGACCTCACTCCGAAGGTTGTGTCATGATGAGAAATCGGCCTTTAGGGCATTACTTCCAAGAGTTTGGACACAGGAAAAGACCAAGGAATTTTCTTTTGGTCTTAACATTAACTCAAATAATTAAAGTGTTTTGAAATGTCTAATGATTTATAAGTGGTTGCATGTTTTATGTCCTTGACTTCAATAATGTTTGAGATGTGATGTATATGATCCATTAGGCTCTTAAGCTCACCCTACTAATCCATCTTTTAGGAAATCACTGAAGGTACTTGCACACAGGCATGTAACTAGAGACCATTTGAGTAGCTGGATACAATCCACTTTAGGGTTGTATAAGAGTAATCATTTATCATTTTTATACAATTATAGGGCTTGGGAACCACATTTTATTTAAAGAGTGGCTAAAACCACCCCGAAATTGGTTTTGTTCACCCCAATTTTTAAGTTCACCCCTTTCACTTATAAATATTGATATATTCACCCCATATTTTTATAAAAACTCTAAACTACCCATACATAATATCTAACTAACCTAAACAAAGCATTATTAGTCCTTATCTTCACCCCTAACCACCGTCACCGACACCCCACCACCGTCATCGACAAACCACCGATTTTCTATTAAAAACCATCATTTTAGTGTGGAAAACTTACAGAAATCCATTATACAAGCTTGCAAGAGTTGTTTTATAGCTGTTTCGATGCCAAATTCGTGGTTTTGAGGAGCAAATCTCTTCACCGGATTTGAACAAATCTTCAAAGAAAAAACACAGATCTAGTAAGATTCGTAGGTTATTTTTCTTTAAAAGTTATTTTTTCATAGTGTAGACAATGCAAGCTTCAATTTGGTGTAAGAATCACGAGCAATGGCGACATATTACTCGGATTTGGTCTCGGCCCTGGTTAGCCGATAATCTAACCAGTGTCTTGGCCAACAGGGTCGAGACACTAAGCTTAGTCTCGGCCAACAGGGCTGAGACACTGAGCTGAGTCTCGGCCAAGGTGGCCGAAACTGTTTCTTCTGTCTCGGCCATGGCCAAGATGGCCGAGACAGTCTTCTTTTTTATATAATTATTTTTATTTGATTATTATAATAAATTAATGATTAGTTCTTTTTTCGCAGAAATGTCACCAAGAAAGACAAATATGTCAAGAAATAAACCAAGCAATGAGTCAGAAAGTGTATCTTCTTCTAGGTTCCCATTAACGGCATCACAGAGGCGAGCTATGGTGGCTGCAAGATCTAATCTACCTTCAGTCAATGAAACCTCTTCACAAGCAGTAGAAGAAGTTGAAGAACATGAAGAAAGTGAACATGTTTTTGGACCTTTTCCTGGTGGCTCGTCTAATCCGTCAGTTCTTAAGAGCTTTAAGCACCATGTTGCTGTTGCAGTATGGAATAATGAGGTGTTTTTTATTCTTTAATATTTTATTTTCTCAAATATAAATGTTAATAATAATTTTTTGAAAGGAAAATATTTTTGAGTGCAGCATCGAGGCCCACTGAAATGTATCAACCATGGTAATATGATCAAGTCTTGGGACCTTGAATGTCACCCAGAACAAGCTCGCCTACAAGAGTTGATCAATAGATCCGAACTGAGCGCACTCATCACATATTCCTATGGCTATGCTAATAGGACACTTATATCGGCCTTCGTTGAGAGATGGCAGCCAGAGACGAACACATTTCACCTGCCATTTGGTGAGATGTCGATTACACTTGATGATGTCTGCATCCTTCTTTGCATTATAGTGATGGGCAAATCGGTTTCAGTAAAACCGATGAAGTTTGATGGTGCTGTGCAGTTGGTATGTGAGTGCCTTGATGTGGTTGAAGAAGAAGCTATTGAAGATATTAGAACGACTAAAGGGCTCACAATAAGCAAAAGATGGTTAAGAAATCTGTTTGGTACGTCCAAAGAGAATGTAAATGAATACTATGGTGTTGAAGCAACTTCCAGAGCTTTTCTTTTGTATCTACTCGGCAATACACTGTTTACCGATAAGAGCGGTATCCGAGTTCACATCTTCTTCCTTCACCTCTTAAAGAATTTGGACACTATCGGGTCATATGCATGGGGAGCAACCGCTCTTGCATTTTTGTACCGCCAGCTTGGTAGTGCTTCACGAGCTGAGGTTTGTCAGGTTGCAGGGTATCTCATCCTACTTGAGGTATATTTGTCACCCTTGTTAAGATCAAAACTTTATGTTTTGCTATATGCATTTGTGTATAATGGTTGTTGTTTTTTTAATTTCTATAGGGTTAGATATATGACCATTTCCCTTTTACCCATCCACGTGTCAATCCCCACTACTACAATAATTTGCCACGTGTTATGATGTGGACCCAAAGGATGGAGATGGGTGTTGATGATGAATACATGTCTACACTTCGTCGAACAATCGACCAGTTACGTCTTCACGAGGTAATTAATACATGCTATTGAATTCCTTTAATTATAAGTATTTGGCTTTATTATTTATGACCTAAGGAACTTAAATCTTTTTCAGGTTTACTAGGATCCGTATAGGGACTCACGAGAGGGTGCAGCTGTACCGGAGGTGGCTTTCTACATTGGCCTCATTAACTGCTTAGACGTTGTAGAGCCATACCACCCCGATCGATTTCTTCAACAGCTAGGACATGTACAATCAATGCCTGACACTCCACTTGAGCCAATAAAAGCTGAGCGAGGTGCCACTAGAAGTAAATATTTGGTCAAGCATATGTTTATTCAGCAATTATTCGAGAGGTGGCAAAACCATGTATTGGGCGCAAGTGTTCGGGGGGAGGTGATACGTCATCCATGGGACTCTGCACCAGGTTACATGAAGTGGTATTCAACAATATCTCATCCTATTGTTGAAAACCCAGAAGTTGAGGCTGAGCATGGCAGTCAAACTTTGGACAATGATGCCAACTGGGTAAAACTTCTTTATTCATAATGTACATGTAAACATATCTGCATTTGTCATGTCTTTTAAATACATTTACTTTTTCTGTCAGCGTATTAAGACTGCACTGGACATTAGGCTACAATGGACATCATTGCCTGTAAAGTAGAGATCGTTGGAGGGAACAAGCAGTTGTGTGGAAGGTATGATCGATGTGCTCGCAGGTGTTAGCCTTGGAGGAGCACAGTCTGGTACTATTGATGAAGCGACTACACCATCAAGGCCCATTGTGCCAGACACTGCAGGATCATCGCAACCCTTTCATCGTTTTTTTTTTTCAAGAAAGCAGAGAGTAAACCGTAATGTTTAGTGGACCCTTTAGACTTTTAACATTTTGGACTTCTAACGTTTAATATGTAATGTTGGACTTTTGACGTTTTAGACTTCTAATGTAATATGTAATTTTGTTTTAGACTTCTGATGAAATATTTCTAATCAATTGCATTTTGTTAAGTGTCATGTATAGCTATTGGAATGTATTGATTTTAGTTGGTTTCGAGCCCCATTGAGTAGGTTTTGGCCCTGAGTGGCCAAGACCTACTCAATAGGGCTCGAAATCCTCCCAATGGGTCCCGAGACCTTCCTAATTGGGAGCGAGCTCGTCCAAGTAGGCCTTGAAACCATATCCCATCAGTTATGATGCGTTATTACAAATTACTACAAAATTAGGAATAAAATACATTAATTAATACAAAAAAGAGTATATGTTACAAAAATTTATTTTTCAAATGTCACCTAACATGGACTAATGAGACTTATAATTTCTTCAGTTTGAGCATCATTTTGTTCACAAATATCAAACACTCTATAGTAGCTTGCCCAACCTTCTGCCCGCGGATCCTTGATGACGTGCCACTCTTTTGATATTGGCAGAATTGGTGCATTCGGCTTCAACAACACCTACATACATAGTGATTATCATTAGTCACAAGCATAATTATTTATCAAACCATAATTAAAGTCAAGTATTAGATGTTTACCCTGACAAAGTGATTATCATTAACAAACCCGATCCCAATCATATTCCTCATTTGATAAGGCAATGCGTCATTTCATAGAGGGAGGAATGTCATGCATTGACTACTAGGTAATTGGACTAACACTACATTGAAAGTAGTGTCCACCAATAAACCCATGTCAGGTAGTGTCATCCATTTCTGTAGTGGAGCCGGTGATTGGTCACAATGTAATGATTCCTTAATTTCTTACACCCTCGCTGAACCGAGATAACTGGCATATTGGGCTTCAAAATTGTTAAGCTCATACAACATATCAATTCTCACCTGCTGCCAACCATCGTCCCCAAGACCAAGGCCTGCTGCAATACCGTCGGCCTTTACATCATCAACATTAAGAATATGATCATGCCACCCAACATCAAAATTCCCCTAGATAATTCAATGTCATCTTTGACCGAGTTCTATGAACCTTTTGGTGCGAAACTTTCCTTTTCAGTGCATTGGATGAGGAGCTCGAGCCAATAGAAATAACATGCTCAAAATGGGATGGGTATCGCTTTGTATCCACCTTCTTTGGTCTTCCCTTTGTTTTAATTTTTTTAGTAGGAGGAACAATAGAGGACATAGATGGAGAGACAATTTCTAACAGGATTTGTACAATTTTTTTTTCTTCCATTTTCATCACTTCTCTCTATCTTATCAACCACTTTTCTAATAAAGCTTTGTAATTGAAGTTTCGCGGTGTTTTAGGGTCATCAAGGCTTAGCCTTTGCCAATGAAGATAGATATCCTCTAATAAGATCAACGAGTGGGCAACTTCATACATAGCAAGCTCATGAGCACATGGAAGCCCATGTGTTGCACGCAACACACAACCACAACACTCTTTATCTACACCAACACTCTGTATATGTTGCAACTCAAGTCGAATCTTCTCCAATACAGTTCTAGAGATGAATCCATGCAACAATGAGAAAATAGGAAGTTGGTATTGATACTCGAACTCTTCTCAAATGATGCTTTGATCTCGGTGTGTTGTAGCTCAAGCATTGCATTGATGGCACCCCATGAGGTCACAAAATTCCCTTGTGAAGACCCGAGTTACCTCTTTAACTTAGCGTGTGCACTCTCCGCTCTATTGGTTGTTGTGTTCCCAAAGTGCATCACCTTGTCAGTCCAAGCCTTTACAAACTTCTCTTTGAATTGGTTCAGCCAAGTATTTTTGACATATTCGAGAACCTTATCAAATGCCCTATATTCAGCCTTCATAACCTCTAGCCTTTCATTATACTGCATCTCGGTCCTTCTGTTCACCAAGTTATTCCAATTTAGTAAAAAATTTTTGAAATCAGCATCTTTAGTGTTGGCCAAAACATTCTTGTTGATGTGCCATGTACACAATAAGGTTGTGCATTTGGGAAACACATTGGCAACTGCCTTCATAAGGGCCAAATCTCAATCAGTGATAATCACATTAGGCCCAAGAGATCCAACCATCATCTCTTTCAATTTCTGTAGACACCAAGTGTAACTGTCTTTTTTTTCAGCAGAAATGTACCCAAATACACCAGCAAATGTCATATCCATAGATGTCACACCAACAATCTGTATAACTGGATATTTGTATCTGTTTGTCTTGTAGGTACAATCAATTAACAAAACTTCAGAAAAAAATTTCAACAACTCAACTGAACGAAGGTGAGCCCAAAATGTCTCTCACAACATCACTTCCAACTTCACACCTATGTCATTCAATGTATTGTGATTCATCCAACAAGTGCAATAATTGTTGCATTTGTGTCCTATCCCCAGCTTCAATTAATCTTTGCTTTTGTCTTGCATTATAGATAGTCCTCAAAGTGGATAAATTCATTACATTTCTTTCCTTTAATGTCATTAAAATCTCTTTTGGTCGTGCATTACCCTTCGTCATTTGTAACATGACATCAACCTCATATTTGGCCAACCTACCCGCGTACGAGTGACCTTCAAGGTATTTAGCTGCCGGGTGATTGTGGGTACCACATGCTACAGTCAAGATCCATATACCCTCACTCGGGTTCTTTCCATTTAACAAAAACAGACAACCACACTTCTTCGTCCCTGTTTTTTATCTTCTTTTTATTTTTTCCTCTCTATCAACATGTTGCTTTTTGAGTCCTTTTTTGTACGACACATATCTTTCACAAGCAAGATTTACTCTTGCTCGTCTACCCTTTCCACTGACGTCAGAGTTTTTATGCTTACAACAAATCCATTAATCTTAACCTGATGTTGTGCCCATGATATCATTTCTACTCTTGAACCAAATAAACCCGGCGGTGTGAATTGTTCAGTATAATCAACAATTATATCAGTGCATTTTTCTTCATTTTACAATAATCAAAATAAGTATTAATTAGTCAAATGAACAGGAAACAAGCAGTACAGTCTCGGCCACATGCAAGCCGAGACTCACTTTTAGGTCTCGGCCTTGGACGACCAAGACTTGTTCAGTGAATCTCGGCCACACAGGGCCGAGACAGTCAATTGTGAAATCTTTGCTTTCGAATGCGATTCTGAACACAACAGGGTGCGAAATATACCTCATTTACACCCATTTTGCTTGTAGAATCCGTTTCTTGTGCCATTTCTTTCAAAAATCAAGTGAATCGCAATCTTTTTTGGTGCCCTAACTCACCCAACGAAAATCACATTTTAAACATCAGATTTGGTCCGTTTGAGCATCATTTTAATCCAAATACATGATTTACAATGTATACCTCGAAGAAAAGACGTTCGAATGATCGTCGGAATCTTTGTCAAAGTCTCGCCGGATAAGTTCGTCGGAGTCTCGCCGGAGAAGATGGTTATGGTGTGGGGACGGTGGTGGGGATGAGTGGGGACTTTAGTGGGATAGGGTGGGATAATTAGATGCCACATAGGATTAAGTGGGGTGATTATTAAGGGTTTTTTCGTCATTTCAATTAGGGGTAAAATTGGATTTGAATTATAGGGTGAAAAAAGCCGATTTTGGGGTAATTTTAGCGACTCTCTTTATTTATGTCTTTGGTTTAATTGTTTGTTTAAACTGGGCCATGAGGCCAAGTGTTGGTTATTAACTCATTTGAACTCTGATTATAAATTAAAATATTTTACTTCTTTATGAGTTTAATCATATTACTCCTAGTTGGCATGTCACGCCCATATTAAATCATGTATATTACTAATGGTTATATTTTCGCACTTTGATGTTTTATTGGGATGTTATAATAATGTGAGCAAATTAAGTAATACACCAGTTTTCGAGTATAGTAAGCGAGAGTGACCGCACCTTGACTTGATTACATCTCGAGTTAGAGACAAAGACACCTAGTCAGTGGCGTGTGTGACAAGATTCGGGGACCGAAGTGTTACAATATGGTTCACAAAATCTAACAATTGTAAATTTGTAGTAACAACTTAATTTTACACTAAAATGTATGAAAGTTCATATGATTATTAAACAACATATGTTTAAGATATTCTATTTATTTTATTTTTATACAAAATAAATAATACTCGATTAAATATATGTTCACATCTTGATATTTTAATCAAAATGTATTATTTTAATAAGTTGGTAGGACAATATCTAGGAAAGAATGGTTAAAAAAAGTCTTATTTGAATAATCGACCTACTAGGACAGGATAACTTATCTCTCTTTTAATGTTTAACGGACAAGGCTTACCTACGATTAACTAAAACTTATAATATTAATTGAATTATAAACATCTAGAGTAAAACATAATAAATTGATAATTATTTAAAGTAAAGTATTTATTTGACACATTTTAACTTTTAATTTATGATGTAAAAGATTGTATGAAACACAACTACAAAGCATATTTTTCTAGTCAATGACATTTTGTATAATTTATAATGAATAATATTATATGTAAACATAATTTTCAAAGCTTTTTACGATAACAATAAATAATAATTATAATATAGCTTCAATTTATATAGTTTCTTTGCATAACTGTAGGTTATTAACAAAATATGAAAAATAGCTACAATATAAAATATTCAAAATCAAATTATATCAAAACAAAATGTAAATTACATATCATCAATCTTCATATTCCATTGAAACAAACAATCTCTTAGAGCTTTCATATTCTTTACTTGAAATAACAATCTCCACCAGGTTTTAGAACTATTGTGTTTATAACGTGTTTTAAAATAACATAAAATCGTGGAATAGAATAAAAGAACTTTAAAGAACACAAGAAAGATATAAAAATGTTTTTTGTATTTCATTTAGAATGATCTTATAATATCACAAGGACCCCAATTTAAAGTATAGAAAAAACATTATAATTATTACAAATATATTAATATTAATACACATTTATGGCATAAAAAAAGTGATACATGAAATTCAATATTCAATGTGTAATAGAATGTAAATGAACATCCATAATTTATTAATATATTTATAACAATATAACAATAAATAAATATATATATCTTATATTAAAAAATTTTAGTGTTTTTTTGCATCTGTGCTAATCTTGTAACAGTAACAGGCGTATCTCAAAGTCGGAAAATGTGTCTTAATTAAGTTACCAAGCGCAGGTATAAATATTAACTTGAAGTGGGGACCTTTATTTAGCGACTAACGAGTGCTTCTTTTCGTGAAGGAGAGAGACGCTGCTCCAATTGCTGGTGTCAGCGTTGGGTCCTAATTAAATGCCTTCTATATTCAATGAAAACAAGATAAAACTTGTTCAATTGTTTTAAATTTCAACACAAACTAAATGGTATGGAACTCATTTTCAGCTCCAACTCATGGAAAGAAAAACTCAAATCATAAAGTTGCTTTTGGCTTATCTTTAGATCAAGTTTTCTATATAAAACAATAAAGTTCATAGAAAAATTATTAAAAACTTCTGGAATTTGATTCAAGAAAAAACACGCTTCTTTAATAAAAGGTAACATGTTATTTTTTGAAAAACTTGTAATGTTTTCTAAAATATCCTTTAGTTTGATTTGTATTACCAGCGTCTCCAGGAGCTTTCATTTATTTTCTTTTTTTTTTTTTTTTGTAAATTTGGAGGACGCATTTACATGCATTGGCAAAATATTGCTTTCATCTTTCTCAGAAACTCATTAAAATTGTTACGAGCTAGCGTGGTGTGCCTTTTCCGAACACTAGTTCAGGATGTATGGTTTTAGATCAGAAAAGATTGAATTAATTTCTTTCTCATAGCAAAAGAATACAATAAATATATACAGGGGTTGCAAGAGAAGAAAATGATAAAGCCAGATGAACTTACAATGTAGCAAGTATATAGGCTTGCAGCAATGAATACAATAATAAATGAAGTACACAAAAAATTGAGAAAAACTAAACTCTTACTAGTTCAAGTAACGCCTACAATTTTTCGAATTGCAAAAACATGGGATTTTCTTACCTTCGTCCTCATGGTTGAAATGGTAATCATATGTTATCTCCTCTCCGGGGTTTATATCCCTCTCGGCAAAGAATACAACCTGCAAAACCGTAAGTCCTGAGCCATGTCATGCAAGATAGAGTGCATAACTGATAATAGAAAGCAACTGCAGCAAAACAGGCAGGAGGAGGAGAGGGGGTTTGGTCCCAGATGCCAAACGCCAAAAGGTTTTTACTATTAACCTGATTTTGGGTGGTTGTTTATTTGTAATCACCAGGAGTCAGCTTTCCAGAAAGTCTCTAGTTTATATGAAACAAGGAAGGAACACTATTCCATGGAGGTGGTAGGAAGGGTGACTACTAGTTGAGTACCTTAGAAGATAACGCCAAACAAAACAATTTAGGAAGTGGAGGTATTGAACAGAGTCATGGCTCCTCAATAAACCAAACTGATGGCTTAAGATCGTCTACTTATAGAGATTGGAATCCCAATGAGGATCTGATCTGATCTTGGTGGCACTCAATCCACTCTGAAGGATGTAAACAGCAGTAGGTTTACTCACCGTGTACTAGTCACTCTGATTGAAAAACTCAATGCTCATGGAATCACCAACACATTAAAATTAGCTCAGGACAAATAAAGGCAGTTCAAGCTATTACACTGCTGTTTGAAATGGAATACAATATTCCAAGGCGAAGTTTTGTAACAAGGGCAGACAATTATTTTGAGATCAATAAATTTAGCCCCTCAAGTTTGTACGTAAATGCATTTGCAGATCAAATCCATGAGCATGGCTCATGCAAGGTCAGCGAAGAGATTTGTGCTACATGATTCCATTTCTCCAGGAGGCAGCTTATATTCCTTAACTCTATAGAAGAATGCCTTAGTTCGAGTCATCTAGATAGCACCTGAGGTCAGATAAAAAGGGTGGCAATGATTGAAAAATTAGCTGCGGTATGGGGCTTATGGCTCAAACATAGTAACAGGCCTTTTAACAATATGGCAAAAGACAACCAAGTATAAGAAAAAGTCATCCACTTGCAAGTTCCTGGATATGGGCTTTAAACTGGAATAACAGCTAATCATTTCAAACTGGATGATGGGCTGGGAGCATTGCTGTAGGGTCAGTACGAGTTTTTTTTCTAAAATTTGTACTTTGAATCTGGCTGTAGTTTTTTTTTTTTTTTTTTTTTTTTTTTTTAATGATGTGTATTTTGGATTGTAAATTTTGGACTGTAGAATAAATGCATAATAAATAAAACTTTTCCTTGTTTCTTCTCAAAAAAAAAAAAGGAAAAAAAAAAGCCACGAAGAAACATTAATGAATCTGAAAACAGTATTAAAGACCACCAAATAAAAAGAAAATGACAGAAAAGATCAAGGAATTGAATATAACATTCATGACATACCTTCTTTTCATTCCTCACCGAAATTACTTTGGCCACGCAGTTTGGCTGATCAGATCCAGTACAAAGAAGAAATAAGGAGAAACAAACATAAATAAAAATCATGAAAAATCTAGCTACAACACAAAAAAAATGAAAGATGGCTTTTAAAAACAACTCATTGAAACACAAAAAACTCTAATTAGGAAGAATTACCAGGCATGAATGGTTGACAAAACGAGCAATCCCTCCTTTGCGGGTAGCATCAATAATATGCTCTTTATCAATCCTGAAGAAGTAGCAGGCACTCTTATATTGCACTTTTCTTCCAGACTGATATTCAATTTCTCTTTTATCAGCAACCCGAAGCCCCACTATCTCACCAACATACTCAACAACCTATAAAGAATACATATGTCAACTTATTGGCTCTATAAATCTAGACATAGGTGTCTGTCAAATGAGCATGCGGACATCAAGTCCAACTAACCATTGCTCCTCGGGGAATGAATTGAGATGTATAAAGACCAAGGGCATGTATTCCGGATTTATAAACTACTAAATGTTTCCAACCCTTTGCTTGCTTATACCGAGCATATTCTTTCTGAAAAACAAAAAACAAAAGAAAGAGAAAAACAGACAGAGAGAGAGAGAAAGAGAGAGAAGAAAAATGTCATGATTACAAAGATAATGGAATTGGCATAACCATAGCAATGCTGCATAGCTAATAATTTCAGGGGAGATTTAAAGTTTGAAGCGCCATGTTCCCTCTTGATTGCATAAGCGGAGCAATACATGGTAGTCAATTAAAATAACACAACATATGGAGACAACTTTTCCCAAAATAAAAAATGGAATAGTTATGAACTCAACTAAAAAATGAATGATAGACAAAGATTTTTCCGAATAACAATGCCCAAACATTACACTTGTGCGTAACAAAAGATATACAAAACCTTTAACCTTTTTTTAATTTTAGAAGAAACAAGATACACTTACACAGGTGGAATGTCACCAATGGCGACAAATGACCCCAAATGCCAACCTAAGTATTTCATACATACATGTCATTGTCCCAATTTAACAACCAATCTCATATTTATAACCCTTTCACTAAAGGTGAAGCAAAAATCCATGCACTAGCCCTCAACTTGATGTCCCATAATTGCACATCTGTTTCGAAGCAATTATGAAAAATCATGTTACTCCTCTCTAACCACAGAGCCCATAACATAGCAAAGAAGGAAATCAAACCCGCACCCTTCTCCTTAGAAAAGGATGAGATATAATTGAAGGACAAACATTTCTTCGTCTAGGAGAGAATCTTCAACCCAAGGAAGTGAACCATCTTCCCAACATACCGAGCCAAGGAGCATTGGAAAAAAAAAGTGTTCTAGCTTGTCATCTGCATTTAAACAAAGGGTGCAACAATGTGGACAGATGTAACATTGGAAGCCTTCTTTTCAGCTTCTCCCGTGTTAAGCTTTTCATAAGCCATACTCCATGCGAGAATCTTTACTTGGATAGGATCAGAGCATGCCAAAAACAAGTAGCAAGAGAAAATGTTGGAATTTGGCCTATGGATAGAGGTGATGTAAAGAAGGATTAGCCAGGTATACTTTTTAGAAGGATAACACCATCCCATTTGGCTCATGTTACTCCTCACTAACCATAGAGCCCATAACATAGAAAAGAAGACAATCTAACTCGCACCATTCTCCTCCTTAGATAAGGATGGGATATAATTTAAGGACAAACATTCCTTCATCAAGAAGGAGAGAATCTTCAACCCAAGAAAGTGAACCGTCTCCCCCATATACCAAGCCAAGGAGCACTGAAAAAAAAAAAAACAAAAACAAAAAAGAACTCCAGCTTGTCATATGCCTGTAAACAAAAGGTGCAACAATGTGGAGAAATGAAACTTTGGAAGCCTTCTTTGCAGCATCTCCCCCATTTTAAGTTTTTCATGTGCCATACTCAAAGCAAATGCCAAATACAAGTAGCAAGAGCAATTGTTGGGATTTGGCCTATGGACAGAAGTGATGTAAAGAAGGATTACCAGGTATATTTTTTTAGAAGGATCTAAACACCATCCTATTTGGCTCAAGAGAAAGCATGGATCTAGACAACTGAAGGCCAATCTCCTTTATCTCTCCACCAATTAGACTTTGAGAGAAGTGAAGATTCCATAAGGTGGTATAGAAGACTGAGGGAAATCAGCGACTCAAGGCACCATGCAATGGAATGTTTATGCAAGGATGAAAGGTCAAAGAAATGGGAAAGCCTCTCAGCCAACTTTTTTATTATCTAGCCACTTGTCCTCCCAAAAAAGAAGCATATCCCATTAACCTTTTTTGTACTTTAGATGAGGTACAACTTGAACCGCAAGTGAAGAGGTACAACTTGAACTGCGAGTGAAGAGATGGAACTTCCAAAAAAAAAAAAAAAGTTTTCGATGTACCTTCATCGCCTTTACTACACAATGCCACATTCCCTTTTGAGATGTATCCAATTCTAACCTAACACCTACAACCAGCAGGACTACTAACTATTTGATGAGATTTGGGTCCCCTTTCTCATTCCTCCCACCCCCAAAAGAAGTTTTCAATCTCCCTTAACATGGGTCATCATTGAAGAAAGCATCTTGGACATTGACATTAAGTGGGATGGAATGGTTGAAAGAACCAAAAAAATTAAAGCTAGCCTTCTACCTTTAGAAGGAATGCTCTTTTTCACCCATCTAACCATTTCAAAAAGCTCGGCTAAGACTAGAAACTAGAATTCCAAGGACTTGATATGCAAAACCTTTGAGAGTAGAGTACATTGTACCAAAGGGACGAACTATTCCTTTACAGATTGGAACACGATTATTAAAATGATATTTTACTCCTTTTATTACTTGCACCAACCAAAAAATGGAGGTGCGGCCCTAGGTTTAGGTTGAGACGGAGTAGCATTTGAAGGCCCATTGGTTTAGGTCGAGATGGACCAAATCGAGTAGGCACATGGGATTATAATCGACAAGGCTAAGTATCAAACAGTGTGTGAGTCCAGTTGCCAATTGGACCTGTTAACATCTCAACCAAGACAAGCCACTAGGTTTTATAGTGAGGCCCTTTTCAATCCATTCTCACGTATGCCCTCGTTTTCAAGCACATGCTCATGATTAGAAGATGGCTCTCTACTTCCGTTTTGAAATGAAAATTTGGAATTGGGATTGATAAACTTACCCCAAACAATGCCCGCCAAGGATCCAGTCTTTGCTTAAGAAGTTGAGTTGTCAGCACTTGATATTGAAAGCAACCTTTCATATGTTGAGGTGAGGCCACAATTCATCATCCCTTCCCTTAAACTTGCAATAGTGGGAGTCTTGTACATTGAGTACACCCACTTATCAATAGAGAAGCAACATTTTTTATGTCACTTAGATATAGTTTCTTTTTCCTTATTTTCTGACAATCTATCTTGAACCTTTCCCCTCTTAAATTTTCTCTTGTAAATCATTCTTTGAATGTCTTTCCAATTTTTAGTCACATCCCTTATTATCTTCATCTCATCTTACATGTTCAAGTTCCATCTAAAGTAAGAATATTTGCTTGGCTCTTGGCTCATAGAAAGATCAATGTTAAGTCCAGACACAATATCCAAATCGCCTCCTTTCCCCTCATTGTTTCTTTGTGTACGATGGTAATGAAATTATCAAACATCTTTCTTTGGTTGCAGTTTTTCCATTGACGCTTGGCGTAGATGGCCCTTTTTCTCATGTGGAAGATATGGGCCTCCTCAATTAGAAGTGGAGGCCTTATATCTTTCCCCTGTGCCTAGTCTCTTCTCTAAAGGTAAAGAGTCGCTACCCTCTAGTCCTTATGGTTAGAACAAAATTCTAGAATCTTTGAGGGGATAGAAAAGGACCCCATCAGCTGTGGGAGGAAATCAGAGTTTAGCTAGTTTTGGGGTCTAAGCATCTACTTGTCGTAACAGTTTTTCTGCATCATGCATTGGTTCATAGGTTTCTCTATCATGGTTTGGGTTTGCCATTATTTGATTTGTGCATAAGGATGCACATACTGTATCTTTCTACAGTTTATACTTATTAATATACATATTATTTGGTTTTGCTTTAAAAAAAAAAAGATGCATTCAAAGGTTTATAAATATATGTCCAAACCACCTTATTAATCAGTTCTCTGTTATTTGATCTCCAATTGGTGTTACTGCCACTCTTTCTCACATGTACACAGCTCTTAAGTTAGCTTTTAGTGTTTCATAACTAGTTTTTTTTTTCTAATTGCCTAATAATTTCTTAATTTTTCTTATGAAAGCATGATTGGTCTAATAAGAGCCTAATAAACCTTTCAATTTTGAGCTATTCATCTTTCATATGCAGTCCGCGGAAGTGTAATAAATTACACTTAAATGCATGACAATTTATAGAGAAAATAAAAATCTCAATGTTGCTTAAAACTTCATGATAATGAAGAGATGAAAAATATACATGAATATATACACCAAAGAAAACCATTAAAATAAGTGTCAGAAATTCCTATGGATGAACAAAGTCATTACACAGACCAAAAAACTTAAACTATATTAAACTTATATATTGTACAAGTAAGTGAGGCTTAAACCTAATTGCGAAACCAAGCTTAAGCTAAGCATATGCCTCATTAAATTTTCTAAACCATGAGATTAACTATGATTCATCCAATTATTGCATATCTTCATAGGAGATGGAAAGGGTATACAAAAAATGTATCAACAACTTTTGATGGGAGAAGAGAGAACATCTCTTGCTATAAGAAAAAGAAAGAGATGGGGAGTCATTTATTTGAGCTTCCCCAGTGTTAACAAAATTTATTTTGTTGAAAAGTGAAACAAGGGCATATATGACCCAGCAGAACAACACCAGTAAATGCTACCAAACAAATTACATTAGTACTGCCCGATTCCAAACCAATCCTAAATTGCATTAACAAAATTTAGTAGATTATTTTGGAAACATAGTTCAAAATAGTGTATTCTATGAAACCAGTCCGAATTACACATAGTGTATTCCAAACCAATCCAAATTACATAGTATATTCTATGAAAGAAACACAGAATACATTTCTGGAAGAGTGGATAACAGGAGAATAGTTAACATTCTCAACGTGCATTACCAACTATGATTTTAAATTTAAGTTTTTAAATAAGATTAACCTGGATTTAAAGGAAGGCGTGATATTAAAATTAAACAAAAAAAAATGGCACATGGTACAGATGATGAATGGCAATGTACTCCAATAAATGAGTAGCCAAATAGATGACTAGATATTAATCATTTAATCAGGTCTCAAGTAGACCCAAGTGTTCAATTATTAAGATTCACAATTTTGAGCATCTAAAGAATTCGTTCATAAAACATGCGAAGTATCACAACCCTTATTTAGTAATATTTACTTCTATACAATTTTATTTTAGGACTCCAAGTGTGAACAGATCATAGCAAAAACGAATACATCCGAGACAAGCAATACCTTCACGCAAGGATGTAAGATAATTATTCTTGCATTTCAAAGAAAGTATATCCATATAATTCATCGTACAACACTAAATTAGATTTTCATTTTTCAGATCATAGATCAGTTTAATCACATCTAAATATAGCTATGCACAACAATGTTTTTCCAAAGAAGTTGTATATAGAAGAATGAACAGTAGTAATATTGAGCTACTCCACAATACCCGGCAATCATATTCAACATCTGATGACTGTGGCTTCAGAAGCCCTCTTGCGGATGGTTTTTGGCCATTTATGTGAAGCCAAGCATTTATCTGTTCTTGGGGAACTAGGCATTTACCATTATCATTAGACCTTCCATAATGAGCATTCCTGAACCCATCCTTTTTTCGACCTCTGTAACACTGCTGAGAAATGTTAAAAAATTTGAGAAACAACAAAGCAAGCTTCTAAAATATATATAATGCCTGTAAGAAACGCTTAACAATGGACACACTTACCTCTGTACGTGCACAGCTAAATTCCTCTTTTTCAACATTGACCTTAGTTTCAACAGGATCATTATTCGGGTCATATCCATTGTGCATAGCATGAAGCATGCATCTACCATAAAATCCAACCTTTTCATTATCAACACCTTCAACTTCACTTTGTAATAAACCCTGCAAAAAGGAAAAAGTCAACCAAGCATATTGCAGGCAGAGGAGACATAGCTTGTTGTCAATAAAATGAGAATCTTTCAATATGCTTTATTGAAGGAAAATGTAGCTTGCATAAGAAGCATTCTAAAAGTTTTCCTTTATTACCAAAAAAAAAAAAAAAAAAAAAGAATCATCCACCATCAAGAGCATTAAGTTGATCATTGATCCAATACTTGCATAACTACACTTCACATAACCCCACAAGTATATTCCTTTTAACTGGTTCACAGGACATCATGCTCCAGTGCTTAACTATATTAAAAAGAGAAAATTATACAAATATTATGTTCACTCTACTTTCATTTCCAATAGGTTTAGGCGTACTGATTTTGGTTAGTAGTTAGTTTAAAATTTTGTACAATCTAGAGGTATAATCCTACTATATTATCAAAAAAAATGTCCAGGTGTGAGAATTGCACCCAAACAACACGCATGTGCAGGAGCTGGACTGTTATAGAGTTATAGTGTCATATAATTATGATCTTTTTTTAGGGAGGGGGAGTGGAGAACTTTGCATGTTTGAATTTTTATTGCATTGTTTCATGTCAATATGCAAATTTATTTTCTATTCAGCTTTCTATGTGGTCATTTTGTCTGTAAGAATCATCCACCATCAAGAGCATTAAGTTGATCATCGATCCAATACTTGCATAACTACACTTCACATAAATGTCATTCAAACGCCACAAGTATATTCCTTTTAACTGGTTCACAGGACATCATGCTCCAGTGCTTGACAATATTAAAAAGAGAAAATTATACAAATATTACGTTCACTCTACTTTCATTTCCAAAAGATTTAGGCATACTGATTTTGGTTAGTAGTTAGTTTAAAATTTTGTACAATCTAGAGGTATAATCCTACTATATTATCAAAAAAATGTCCAGGTGTGAGAATTGCACCCAAAGAACACACATGTGCAGGAGCTGGACTGTTATAGAGTTATAATGTCATATAATTATGATCTTTTTTTAGGGAGGGGGAGTGGGGAACTTTGCAAATTTGAATTTTTATTGCATTGTTTCATGTCAATATGCAAATTTATTTTATATTCAGCTTTGTAGGTGGTCATTTTGTCTGTAAACCAGGAAACACAACAGTCAATACCATTATTCCAATCTAAATTTATTATGCCTTTTTTACCTTCAACTCACACAGAAACGCTATTTGAGCCTCAGTATTGCAGTTGGTCATTGTCTTGCACGAGAAAATAAAAATAAAAACCAACAGTTTACATCCCTAGACTCTCTCAACCAAGAGTTTAACAACCAGTCCACCTTAAAGTCTTGATCTTGGTGGCACACCAGTAATCTATGTTATCATTTTGACACGTGACGCATATTCTACAACATGCTTATTCACATTATAACAAGTTTAAAACAA
Source organism: Tinospora cordifolia (assembly GCA_030144865.1). Taxonomy (NCBI): domain Eukaryota; kingdom Viridiplantae; phylum Streptophyta; class Magnoliopsida; order Ranunculales; family Menispermaceae; genus Tinospora; species Tinospora cordifolia. The sequence continues at coordinate 75,349 of JAJIYU010000014.1, read as the reverse complement.
CATCGTTCAATTACATTTTTGATAAGCAGGTCTTTTTCCATGAAATCTTCATCACATCATAAATTATTGAACAGTTGGGAATGAGATACCTAGCATTTCATAACAGAAAGATTATTAATAACCATACACCTCATTATTTTATACCCAAATCCAATTCTGACAAGTGACAAACATTGTGCAAAAATACAATATCACCAACTTTGTGCTGCATGTTTTGACAAGAAGCAGAAATTAGATAAGCAACCACCAACTGCAGGAAACCCAAAATGAATAATTCTTAAATGTCATGATTTGTTCAAAGGAGACATATTGCATGAATATATGAATAGAATTTTTCATACAACCAATCAAATCATGTTTTATAAAGTTGCATCCTCTGAATATTAATATAAAACTTAAATTAAAAGAGAGAGAGAGAGAGAGAGAGAGAGAGAGAGAGAGAGACCTTTTGATGTGCACACCATGGATGAAAGTACACAGTACAATTCAGAACCCTGCACTGTATATACGAGCCTCCAAATTGGTTGCACATTGAGCATACCTGAAAAATGGAAAAGTTTGTGAGTGCCATCATTCACAGTAGGTTTAGTGGCATTACTTATATTAGAAACCAAATTAACAAAGATAAGAGCAGTTATACAATTCAAATTCAGAATTTCCACCAGTAAATGGACCTAGTTCAAGAATGAAACCTCCAATGTACATGGTTCATTAAGATAAAGTGTCATAAGATGCACTGAACAGGCATATGCAAAGCACATACCACATCTTTGGGAGGGCGTGAAGCTCCTGATACATCAAAAGCACTCATAGTGTCAACATTAGGACATCGTGTACCAGGAGTCCAGAGTCCACAGACCATATGCACCCACTGTTTAATGGTTGGATCAAATACTCCGTCAGTTAGACTGTTATGTACTTCAGAATTGAAGTGTAAACTACTTGGACTCTTCAGGACATCTGTTTGCTTGTGCCAATCCTTTTTGAACATGACTGAAGAACAATGATCTGCAACAGGTCTCATGACAAAAACACAAGTTCATGCAAGTAACTTGAATCATCTAGTAATTCAACCCATCTCCAGAAACTCAGACCCAATAGTGGCATTTTAGATTTGGATTTACCTGCAATGTTCCAAGCTTTCAAAAAGCTTTTCACAATATTCCGACACTTCAATGCCCGTGTCATTGCCCCACCACCATAACCACAGAGAACGCAGACCTGGATGCCAAATAAGCCCAAAAATGAAAACTGCATTTCAATGAAATGAAAAGCATGCAGTCTCAAAGTGAAAAATATAGCATTATCACTGAGGCTAAATGCCAAAGGTGAGTATGCACATTGATAAAGAATCTAAGATAGTGAGGTCAGCAAGCAACTGACTCCAAGATAATTTGAGTAAAGATACAAGACAACAATAACAAAAAATGCAACTAGTTATGCACCTTTTTTAACAGAATGGATCTATAATCAACATGAGTCATAACGCAAGACAACACCAAACTAGCAACCTAATAATTATCACTCCAAGCTTTTGAAATGAACTAATTAAGAGTTGCACACATTTTAAGACTGCACATTTGCATTTGAAAATCAACTTTTAGATATATATATATATATATATATATAGAGAGAGAGAGAGAGAGAGAGTGTGTATGAGCATTAGATAAGACATGATGACCCCTCAACCAAGATGGGACTATTGTCAATGCATCAAGGCAATTTTAATCTGAATAGGGGGAGGAGGTGTCTAGCAATTAGAAAAGAGTTATTTATGGAATAGTTTCATCAAAAACTACATGTAAACATTTACATAATAATACAGAGCAAGTGACTCACTGTCATCAATTACTATATTGCAACGCAGTTACAGAAATAAAATGCACATAATTTTTTGGAAAGAAACGGGAGATTAGTACAATAAAATTACTATAGTGCATAATGTACAACAAGTCCAGTAAAATACAAATAATTGATTTGCATTGCTTAAAGAGAGAGAGAGAGAGAGAGAGAGAGAGAGATCAACCAAATGCTTAAACTTACAGATATTAAATAAATTATGGTTAGATAGAGAGAGCAGACAATGTACAATAAGTCCTGTAAAATACACATATAATTGATTTGCATAGCTTAAAATAGAGGGGGAAAAAAAAAGAGATCAATCAAACAAATGCTTAAACTTACAGATGTTAAATTATGGTTAGATAGAGAGAGCAGACAATGTACAGAAGTTGCAGCGACTCCTAGTCAGTCATGAATTAATCTTATTAACTAACAATTCATTTTTTTCAAAAAATAAATGGCTTTTATATTTAATAAGATGAAGAGAAAGTTGGGCGTAGTGAAGGAAGGAAACTTTTTACATAGAGTCTTCAAAATTTTTTAACAAAGTAGGATACGCTGTTGTGAAATTCAAATAAATCCACATTCCTTTTAGCAATGTACAGATTCCCTATGGCCTAATTATCGTCCTCCGGACGTTTGGTCCAGAAATGTCTGGGCCACTTAGGCATGGCCTAGAAAAAAACAGGTACGGAATACAGAAAAAAATAATAATAACAACAGGCATGATGCTATTCTAACTCCAAAAAAGTACAACTGCATGTGCAACTGTACATTCATGCTCGTTGAATCTCATACCACACATTGAGATGTGAAAAGACACCCGAGTCCAATGGACATAAAGGCATAGTTGCATTTATAATTGCGGTCCATGATTTAGAATAGCATGTCTCTGAGAGCAATTCAAAGCCAAAGTGAGTTTTGAGTCCAATTGAATCATTTCAGGCTCTGTCATGGCCTGAAACAATTCAATCAAGCAAGCCAAATCTCAACCAAAACCATAAACCAGCTTCATATTTTCTCTCCCCCAAGTAGGATTGTCTGCTTCTTGTGCATGCATATCATCAAAAGCATGATTCCACAAATAAAATCAAACTCTTTAGATGTAAACATATGATAAAATAAATTGCATGAAAAAGTCAAGGAATTAACTTTCTTACAATATTTCTTGAATCTGCCTTGCAAGGCCTGCAACACCATCTACCTTTAGGCACTTTTGAAACACCATAGCATGCCTGGTGCACCTGCAAAGATAATGATAATACATCTAAGAAATAATTACACAATCCTTTTTTTGGGAAGCATAATTTCATAATATATTAAAAAACAGTGAAGCCATTTTAGAAACATTAACATACTCTGATTGAACAGCCACTACATTGTAACAAGGAATTGATGTCATCTTTGTTTGAACTTCCACAAACACAGCAGAATGCATCTGAATCAATAATGAAGGTCTGGCACTTATGGGTTTTGATAGATCTGAATCATGTTTAGTCATAATTAATTGACATCCAAAATATGAACTTTTGTATGCATGAGATTTAGAGAGACTCAATTTATAACATATGGATAAAGTAGAAAACTTACTTCTTTGCAATTCCTTCAGACAGCTCCCCAGTCTTACACTGATAATTATTAGCTCTCTTTGATAAGTAAGACAATCCATGAAGTCTATGTTTCGTCCGGAATGAGCATCTCAAAGACCTTCTGATACACAATTTTGCAGAACCAAGTCTAATCCCTGGGACCATACATTTAATGATCAATAATGAAACAAAGAGCAAGTGAAAGGGAAAAAGGGGCAAAAAACAAGTAGAATCACAAGTTACAAGACACCCTAAATTAAAGCCATTTGAAATGCCTGTATAAAAGTCCCCCTTCCCTCTTTCTTTTACAAAAACAAAAAAGATATGCTAGGCACAAACATTTTCAGAAAATTTTGTAATTAATTCTGTCATTCTGTGATATACTTCAGATGATGGTAGAGCACAAAAAGCTTCTAAGACTGCCCAACTCAAATCTTACCAACAAATCTTTTTGAGAGCTTACTTTTCCCTGACAACTCATCAAGGCTACGCTTGCGAGTTTCTTTGAACTTGGACTTAAATGGAGTGCCAGAAAACCCTTGCAGACCATCTTCCTTTGACAATTTTGGACATCCACTATCACTATCTTTCGGCAACGTAGATAATTCTGCCAAGCATACCTCGTTTCTGTTGATACGTTCCTTCTTTTTCTCAAACAAAGAGGTTTCCATGCCCATTTCACTTTCAAAGTCAGAATAGCCATCTTCACTTTTCAAGCACGAATTTTTTGTTCCTAAGATGGAAGATGGTACAGGTTCCTCCTGTTCAATAAGGGAACAGCTTCTGGCTTTCTTGAGAACAATGCTTAGAGAAACAATTTTAGTCGGCTTTGCTCGACCTTCAATTAATTTTCCATTTGAAATGATGCCAGAATTTCCACATACCACTGGCCTTGGCTGCCTATCACAAGCACCCATCTGATACGAGGGTAAATCCAAATGCTGCACAGACCTGGCTGAATCATTTATAGCATTTTTTCCTGAACTTGCTTGATTTGTTTCCTTTTGTGGAAATTGTCTCCTCACATCTGCATTGCAGCACCACTTTAATTTCTTTTCACCCAAAAGTTTAGATTTTCTACAAATTTGCATTTCATCCCTTAGCTGCTTTTGAGAGTGATTCTCCCAACCTCCATGATGACAATAAAGCTCGTGTTGATCTCTCTTCCTGGAGAGGGTCTTGGCCGAATTCAGGGTTGATCGTTTTCTTTTGTGATTTGAATGCCCATTAGAAGGAATGCCACAAGATATTTGCAATCCATGTTTGTGGGAAGAGGATCGTTTTTTACCCCCAGATGATGAGAGATTGTGACTTATGGGAGAGTCGTAATGCACCGAAGAAAGACCAGAAGCAGGAAATGATGCATCAAGCCTCTTCCATTTAGTTGGTTTCTTTTGCTTTCTAAAATTACCTTCAAGTTGTTTATTATAAACAGCACATCCAGCTGGTGAGAGATTTGGCACCTTCTTCAATCTCAAACTTCCACTCCTAATACCATCAACAGGACTTCGTGATGTAAAAGCCGGTAAATCTGAGGACAATGCTACTTTAGCTATGTCAATGTTAGCAGATCCATTGACAGTTTCAGTGCTTCTTTCGCTATCAAAAGTTTCATTAGATGACCAGCACTTCGCAATGCCGGATCCTTCATCAAATACATGGTCATTAACATACTTGACATCCTCAGCATCCATGGTGCAAGAACCCGCATTATTGACCTCACCTGTTACCTCAGTGACAGCAGGGGCAGAACATCCTGAGAAAAAATTTGACATCTGCTGCTCATTCAACGATTCAGCTTCTTGAATTTTATCAACTTCCATTCCAGCACTTGCTATGGGTTGATCATCAACATTTCGTCTAACATTAGATACCTCAGCTGGCCTATCAATACACGGAGCATTACAAACACCCTTCTGTTTGCTTGGGACATCTCTCCACTGAGAAGCCTGACATTTGTTTAGCATGACACCTTTTCTCCTAAAGTTCTCGCATGGATCTATTGCCTCTGCATTGTCCCCTGGCATCATATGAATATTTTCAACTATTGGAGGACCCTGTAACAAAGCATTATTTCCAACATGTCCCCTAGAGGAATCGACAGGAGCTTTCCCGACACAAGCAGAGTTTTCTGATAAAGAAACCGAATGGACCGGACAGCTACACTCCTTGGGTAAATTTGGATTTGTTTGTATGTGACTATACTCATGCACTGGCACACCGCATTTGTTGATCTCAGTTCCTCCAAACCTAACAACAATGAAAGACTTGTCAGTCCAGAAAACAAAGATCAAACAGAATTAGAATCAACATCAGCACATGAAAACAACATAATTATGTGTCAAAAATGGAAGCATCCATCTAGCTATTCATTGATCAATTCACGCAAAGCACCATCAAGTCAACAAGCAAGCTTTTTTTTTCTTTTTTGAGAAAAACAAAGAATTGTATTGATAATTAAAAGTCATCAAGGTGAAGAAGTACCAGAAGTACTTCAAGCATAAGAAGTCAACGAGTAAAACACCAAACATCCTAAATACACAATTTCCAGTTCCTAGACCGATCTGAAAGAGCAAGCTAATGGAAGTTTAAATATATGTACTCCTATTTGCTTCGGAGTTTGGATACAGGATCTATACCATAGTCACCCTCACAAGACATCTTAGCATCTTCTGTGTCATATGAACCAACTAATTGAATTTAATTTTACTTTCGTTTCTCAGACTTTTGGGATTGATAACATTTCCTTTCTTTAGCAAGAGAGAAAGAGAGAGAGAAAGAGAGAAGTTCTATTAATGAAGCAAAATTCAAGTACAAAGACACAAAGCATCAGAAGTAAAACCTGAAGCCAGCAAAAATTGGATAAAACAGCCCAATGAACATTCTATAAAAATAAAAGTTAAAAGTTAAAACCCTAGCTCAATGTGCTAGATCTGACATAAAGAATCTTGGACAATCAAAAAGCCAATCTGTGGCAGAGAGAACTTGGCTAGATCATCTGCATACACCCCACCACAACTAGCCCAAGATTTATCACTTCCAGCAATTGCTCCTTTTTCTTAAAACTGTTGTTAAATATTCTATTGATTCCGGCCAGATATGACACAAGGTAGCGAAAGACTCAATGGAAGCAATGTCCTTGACACTATAGCCCATTTTGCAGCACTCTCACTAGAGTGGCCCATCATGCTAAAGGCGAGAGAAAAACCATCCCTCTCTTTCATTTATGTGCCCCCATAAATTGAAAAATCAAATACAACACCTAACAATGCATCTCCACAAACCAAGAACTATGAGATTAGCCTAGAATGAAAGAAATAATAGAGTTGTGGAACAAAGAAAGACAAACATCTTACGAATTTGGGATAGAAAATATTCCTCCTGAAGATTGAAGGTATATCTTATCCACCTTTTGTAGGAACAAATTAGAAATGAATGATCCAAAATGTTTGTATCTTGGTAACACAGAATACAGCATTGAGAAAAAGGACACATGTATGCGAGTCTTATCTAAAGCAAGCCCAGAGTGTTAATCCTTTTGAGAGCAAGCAGCCAGACAAAAACTACAACCTTAGCTGGTATCTATGACTTCCATATAAATGTGGGCATTGGAAATGGGGTAGAAAGTGTGATTAGGATCTAGGGTAATTCTAAGTGATTTACATGTAAAGGAGCCCCTTGTTAATAGGCCCTAATGGAGAGACGAGGGCAATGATTTCATCTTGTTTCATAGAAGTCAATGCTCTAGCAAGGTGCAAATTCCAAGCAGAGGTTCGTGCCATTAGTGGAGAGAGACTTGCTCTGAGAAAAGAAAGCAAAAATAAGCTGGCTATGAAGGCTTGAGATTCTATATAGATTTGAAAATGCTTTGCAAGTGAACTAGTCCCCAACCATTTACTTTCCCAAATTCTAAATAAATCTCTGTTACCAACCAAAGGATGAATGTGCAATAAAACCACAGGGGCAAGGGAAACAATAAACTTCCACAACCCTCCAAATGCCAATACTCTTGATCTTCTCATACTCATTTATTTTAAAATCACAAGGCATGACCCGCAAGGCACGCCTCAAGACAACGCAAAGAAAAAAAACCTCAAGGCTATAGGCCTCACAACCACAAGAGTAATGTAGCTTATGCCTCACAATTTGAAGCATAAACCTTGACGCATAAGCCTCAAATTTTCAACTAAATTTAAATTTTATGTAAAATTTTTGTTAACAATTCACTCACGTCTCACATAAATCTACATCAGTTAACATCACATACATTTCATTTTTTTAAAACAAAAATTGCATTTGTATTCAATTTTAATAAACCCCAAAAAAATAGAGGGCGCGAAGAGGATGGAAGTGCATTCCTCTTAGAAAGAAATAGAGATTAAAGATATCATTTTCTATATTTTAATTATCCCTATCCCAAATTATTGTTTAGCAATCTATAAATTAGTAATCAATCAACACATAAAAGCACTAGAAATGAACACGCTAAAATGATTTTCTTGGAGATGAATTTGGATTACTCATTTGACATGCATGATAGTCTAATTTCAATAGAAGTACATGGCTATTAGATTACATTGTTCTTTGGATACATTTCATGTTATATTTTACATATAGTTAAATGATTTCAAAGATTTTTGTTTTTGGCTAGTTTTTGGGTGCTCAAATAAATAATTGAAGATTGATAGTAATATCTGCTTTATTTTCTTTCTTTGTTTTGGTCTTTGGATCCCACAATCTTATTATGATAATTAAACATTATGGTTGTTTTTTTAAATAGAAACATATTTATATTAATGAATTCAAATTACTTGAATGAGAAAAACTGGTTTTTTTAATTACTCATTTATTGTTAATTTGCTAATAACACCAACAACTCAATCAAATTATTATAATTGAATTTCAAGGATGCATACTAGAAAAAATTGGCTTGAGACAAAACATACTTGAAGCTCTAACAATGATATATATAATCATTTACATGATCTTAAAAATTTCCTTCCCTTTTTTTTTCAAAAATACTAAGGCTTACACCTTGCAGTTTTTTAAACCTCGATCATACTCACACTCACATCCCATATCTACTACTGACAACCCTTGCCCATAAAGAGTTTTGCTCCTTCAATATTCCCAAAGCCATTTACAACGGAATAATATTCCTATGCACTATTCCCAATGCCTAGCCCCCGTCCTCCACTAGTCTCTACATTGCCTTCCGCTTGACCATATTCCAGTTATCGTTACTTTCCTCTGTAAAAGAAGGTTTTGATCTTCTTCTCAATTACCCTGGTCACTCCATTAGGTATTCTGAATAAGGAGAGAGAGTAAGATGGAAGTGCAATAAAAAAAAAATCTAATAAAGGCCAATTTACTCACTTTTGCAGGTGTGATTCCATCCATCCAACCTTCTAGAAATTGGAAGGAGAATGACATAATTTCCATTATTTTTTTTTTTTTGAAAGAGAAATTAAAACACATATTCATAAATAAGAAGAAAGATGAAGTATCCGAGTACAAAAGCTAAAACTACAAAATCTCTCATAAGAGAGCCATGTGTGCACATATGCTTCTTTAAAAAACATACAAAATGTTAACCTAATTCTTTACCTGCTCCCCAAAACATATTCCTTTTCTCCATTTAGGCACTGACATCTAAGTAGTAAAAAAGGTGACTGATCCTTACCAAACTTGTTCAGGTGCTCACTCATTTCCTTTGAAAATCCTTTTATTGTGTTCCTCCCACACAACGTACAAAACTACCAACAAGTTGCATTTCCAATAACGTCTGAAATGCAGGATTCCACTCCCTTCTGGCACTTCAAAAAGGTTGTCCTCTCCTAGGGATACCATCATCATTTCCAAGGTTCAAACGCAGTTCAAAATCATACTTAATTGCAGAATGTATTGATCATGGCATGATACTCTCATGAGGTAGAAACATTTAGAAATGTTAGCCTTCAAACTACTTTGAGGCTCACAGCTTGTTAGTCGCATCAAGAACATCTCAACACAACATCTGAACCACATTTTTGCAATAAAATAGGCTGGGATGAATCTTATTTGATCTAGACCCAAGTGTCTGATTTTCCACCTTGAGAAAAACTACATTGATACTTAATTTTCCATCTGAGCATGTTTCGATGCCCATTGTCCTCTTATTTGAGAGACATCCCAGTTATCCTTTCCATTAGGAAAAAAAAAAATGAAACAAGCGCCAGAGGCCTCTATATGTTCCATTCATCTTCAATTCTCCATTTTCAAAAGAACTCAAAGGATTGTGAGCACAAATCAATGTGGATTATCATTAAATTGGTTTGTTGAGGTTCATACAAAGGAATTATTATCAACCATGAGGTGATATGAATTCCATTCAAATTTTCTCCTTTATGCACAAGTTTAGAAGGATTCAATGCATTAGAAGCAACTAAGAAGCGGTCCTCAAAAGAAGCACAAACTTACCTGCCATTTAAAATATGTCAGAACTTAACCTCTAATCCATGAGATCATGCCAATAATAGATATGATTTTACTTTAGAAGGCAATCAATAACGCCAAATGGAGGTAGTCTGTACCCAAGGGCTCCAGCTATGTACAGCAGCTAGTGCCAGTTTCAGCAAAGACTAAAAATTTCCTAGGTCAAACACAACTGCACCCAGTACCCAAATTATTTTTAAAATTTCCATTTTTGTAGTACTACTGAACATAATTGACTCAATTTGACCAGATTTTTTTTTTTTTTTTCACTCGCACTTTGATCAGGTGACTCAGTCAAGAATTTCCGCATACAGCCAATCCAGCTCAACCTGAACACACTCCTTCTAATATTAATAGGGATACTAAACTTGTAATGCCAAAATTTTTAAAAATTTAATTAAAAAACAAAAGCCACAGAGTTTTATGCACCAAAATGTTTTAAAAAAAATATGAAAGAAAAAAGAAACAAATGTTTCCTCATACAGGTGAGAACTAGCAAATATTAATTTGTCTCTGAGATTAGGTTATAACTCGTGTTCATATATAGCCATTAATGAAATTTACAAAAATGATATGTGCTAACACCACATTTATATCAAGTGCTTTGGACCAAAATGTCAATTTGTTATTCAAAGATCACTGATGCAAAGAATTTCAACTCCAGCTTCATCAGATAATACTAATGTTTGGATTCATTTCAACAATTTTAACGTATGAATTGATTTTAATACTTTCTTTCAGGATCTATTAGCACCACACTAGTTTACTCACAAACACAAGAAGAATTCTGAATTTACACTGCAGACCCTATCGCCAGAAAATACAGAATAGAATTTTCACTACTCACATCATAGAGACAAAGGACCTCAAACCTTTCTCTACTCACTGAATGGTTAGAAATTTTTGAACTGCCAACATACAGCTGTAACCCTAAGTCATCTTCAACAATTTCTCTTTTTGGCCCCCATTTTTTTAAAAGTTTCATAAAATATTATGAGAGGTAGCACAGCTACTTGATGTCCAAATCATAAAATTCAAACATCACAGATGATTCCATAAATCACACATGCAAGTCATTAAGAATATTAATAAATTATCATTATCAATTTATCATGTTACAGATATAGAATATATATATATACACACACACAAGAAAAGACCTGCCTAGCTAATTATATTCTACTGAAACTGTGTGAACACTGCCTGCACACACATTCACTAACTCAAACAACTTACACTCATCAAAAATTAGTTCCAAAATAATGTATGTTCACATACAGCAGTCCATGAACCCAAACCTTACACTAAAAGCTTGCATCGATACAAACAAAACTCAGGAACATCAATAATGATATTCACATTCTTAAATATCAACTTGTCTCAGCTTATGTACATTTGCAGATGACACCAGATTTCAAGTATAAAATAGAAATTATTTAGCAAACAGATGAGGTTATTCACTAAGGTGCCATATGAGATGCACGAAGAAGTGCGGAGGTAAGATTAATAAGATGAAAAAAGAAATAACTAACTCTACACTTTCAATCCCTGGCACAGACAAAGCTAGCATAACTATGCAGAAAGCTTCTCCGTATGCTTAAGATGTTCAACTAACATATATGACTGTGACAGAAAATACAGATACTTTAAGTAAAAATCTTAATAAAAAATAGTGAAACTGCACAGCTTGGGATGAAATCTAATTGACAATAACAAAGTTAGCTGGGAATCACCTCAGCATATGCTGTTTGTTGCAAAGAGAACCATAAGGTGGATATTGAGTGTCAGATTCCATAGAACGAAGTGGAATTGGCTGTGAAGATGTTGAGAAATTACACCAGTTGTTTATACCTACACAGAGGTCGAGCTAAAATAATCATTCATATGACTGTGGATAGACAAGAACCAGATTTGAATCATCAAGCAAAATACTTGAGTTAGAGTATTAGTTGCTGTAACGGTGTTTACCCGATGCAGCTACCAACTTGTCCATACCACCATCCATAAAATGGTTAGAACAAGCAAGAAGATGCTTAACAGAAGCTTCAGAGGCATCTTGGTTTGCCATGAAATGGGTTTCATCCTTCAGCTCTATAGATGCTGATGAAGGAACATAAGTGGAGGTTTGCCTCTGCATTTCTAAAGTTGAAAGCCCATATACTCTCTCATGTCCAGAATTCATTTCACGGAATGTACCAGCATGTGCCTGCTTCGAATGATCTAACACAAGCCTCAGTGCATGTAATTTTAAATTCTCATCAACAATACAAGGGTTTGCATCACCCTTTTTGTTCGCCAATGGTGTTAGGTTTTGTCTACCAATTGAAGTTGTTGAAGAAAAACCCATAGACACTGCCGAGATGGGCAAATATGATCCATCTGCCACATTTGAACAATGTGGTGATCTAAGAAGTGCATGATCAAGACGACTATTGCCTCCAAAGCAAGTGCCTTTTTCAAATTGGTTGGACAAATTACCAACATCTGATAGGTGTGGAGTGCCAGATGTCCTATGCAAATTAGGAATATTATCTTTATTCACATTCAAACTATTAAGTAAATGGCAGCCACCAATAACTCCATTAAAAGGGCTTGCACCGGTAATGTGCTTATTATAAAACTTAGGGTCGGCCTTTTCTGTGGCGTGGGAGCAAGTACCAGTTTTATGTGGTACCTTATCCTTGTCCATATTGCTCAGAGGAACCAGTCTGGCAACATTTATATTCCCTTGCCTTTCATCACATTTGTTCTTTGGAAAATCAGATGAATTATGCACAATATAAGATTCACACTGAGGTACATGGTGCGTGATGGGATCACTATTTAACATATTACCATCCACAACAGGCTGGAGCTCCCTTTGAGTAGCACCATTATAACGCGAAAGGAACATTGAAATCACCGAACTTTTTGCTATGTCAACATTTAATTGTTCCAGTTTAGCAGCATCCACCACATTGCTACTTCCAGGCACTACATGCCTAATAAGATTTGATTGACTCTGATTCTGTCTTCTGAAGTTTGTGTCTGAAGGAGCATAGCAAATGGTTTGTCTGGATTCCCCAGCTACCCTGGTATTGCCTGCAGCATAACACAATAAAGAATGGGATCAAGACATCACAGAATAGTACAAGATCAAACGACATAGACACTTACAGAATCATAGAGATAATGAATCAAAGAAAACAGAAAAAAGGTACAACTCACCATCATGAAATGGTGCTTGAAACATTGACTTATTACAGTCACGTATGGCACCAAATTGCTCAGATGGCACTGCTGGTACCACCAAACCTTCCAGAGTACAACGTTGCTGTGATGGTTGCCCAAGCCTCAACTCAATGTTGGAAGGAATGGCATCTCCATCTATGGTAAATCCCTCTCGCAAACTGCTAGATCTGTTGACGTCAGAAACAGTACCAGGACATTTAAAGTTTCCCATGTTTTGGTTGGAAACAAATGTACCACCACCTTTAGTGAGACAATTAATGTAATCAGAAATAGACTGATACACATTATCATCTTGTCCTTTCTCCAAAGAAGATTTAGATGGAGCAATGCCACCAGCAGTTGGGCTTTCCTTAATCATTTGCCTTGTCTGCATATCAGAAGCACCAGCTAAATTGTTTTGTGTGTTCCCAAGCAAGCTCTGTTGAAAAACAATGGATCCTTCTTGAGAATGCCCATCCTGCTGAATAGCATTGTTAAATGTTTTTTCCAATACAGTATGTCCCATCTGAGAAGCATTCTGAGAGGCAACATTTTTGCATGGCTGTCCAGATATTACTACTCCTACAAATGGATCAACCATTTGAAACATGTCAGAATTCTTTGACATGCTTAGCCCAGTTGTCTTGCATTTCACCAAACTAACTGCTGCTGGAATCCTTTCAGGCCACTCCCATCCAGTATTATCATCTGGAATCCTAATCTAAAGCACCAGAAAAGCATCACCATCCAGGTTTTGGCGCTTCAAACAACACATGCCAATAACAAATACAACTTTAAATTCCAGAAATTGATGACTGAAACTTTTTACAGCTTTCCACTAAGAAATATTCTGTTTAATGGTAATCCTTGAGGATAGAGGTAGCGATATAGCATTATATAAATGAAATATGATCAATAAGTGATGAAGAATGTACTAAATCTGGAAATATCAATAAACAAATTAATCCTTTCCCAGATACAGAAGCTGTCTCAATAAGTTGTTTTAGGATAATTAATTTCTAAAATAGTTTTTTTACTGAAGTACCTATCTCCCAAAAATTAGTTGAAAATGAAATTCTATTTGGGTTATAATTTACAAAACAATTATTTTTAAAGTTAAAAGTCTTAAGAAGTAATTCAAATAATGTCTTAAAAGTTAAAAGTCCTAAGCAGTTACAAATTGTCTTAAATTATTCCTTAAATTAGAACAATGAATCTTTGACATACAAATAATATATTTTCACTTCTGGTAAGATTGTCCGAAAACCTAACTCATAGGACACAAATTGAGATTGTAGGGCTTGAGTAGAGAAGTGTAAGATTCTAAAGGATACACAACAAAATTTGTGTTACGAATTCAAATAGTGTTACCTTGAATCTTCACCTAATAATACTCATGTAATCAAATTGGGATTATCACAAATGTTATTTTTAAATCTAATTGTTCTATGAGTTGAGAACCCGGATCTCAATCAATACTTAAACCTCCCAACCGATCCATTTACTGATATGCAATAGAGAAAATGACAACAGTTAATTTTTAATAGTATGAGCATTATTTCAACTACTAAAAATCAAAATCAAACCACAAAGGAGTAAATGTAATGAGTTCCACACTCAACATCGAGTGAATTTGGATAAGCCAAATAAAAATAAAATAAAAGCTCAATATAAAGCAAATATGTAGAAGACAACAAATGGGCCCTGCTTGTATTTAGAAAACGACACCATCTTCATGAGTTGAGTCAAATACTCATAAAGTACACCACCAATCTGAAAATGGAGAAACATCAAACAAAATATTTGCATCTTACCCCAGACTTAAGGAAGTAAAGTCTTCGCCACTGAGCTATGGTCTCACCACTCTCCAAGCGGACGGCTTCCCCAGGGTTAACAGCAAATAATCCTGAATGCTGTAACAGAAAATTAAAATAATATAATATAAAAGTAAAAAATAAAATTAAACAACTCCAACAATAAACAAGATTCTGCACGAAATCAAGCTGATTGTCATGCACATAATCAAATCGCGATGTATCTAGCAGAACCAGTTATAGTTTGAATGTATAAGTAATCAAATAACTGTGTCACCACAATTACCTCACAGAATTTTCGGACAGACATGTGCAATCCATGGCAACAGCAAAGAACTCCAAGAAGTCCTGTGTTGCTGAGCAGTAGCTCCCCCTCTTTTGCAAGTTAAAAAACAAATGATAAAAATGTTTCCCCATAGAAAGTTTTTAAGATTTGTAACAAGGAAAGAGGTGTGATAAACTCACTTGTTGCCAAGCAAAAAACAAATGGATGCCCTTTAACAGAAGCAGCAGAGAAATCAGAGACAACTAACTTTGCATCTGATGGCACCTTCACCGATGCCTGAACATTTGTTGTATTAAAATGGCCAAAAGTTGATGGGCTTGAACTACCAAACCACCCCCACTGAGACGATGACAAGCTTGTTCCTGTCTCATTGCCTCGATTTGCATGTTGATAATCAGGCTTGACTATGTCTTGACGATTGGAATTTGTTGTTTGATGGCTATCATGAAAAGGAGAAACAAAACTCCCACCATATGCCAACACTTCCGCTGAAGAATTTACAGGATGCAGTCCTGCTCCATTTGCCATGTTGTTGTTCCCCTTATGGTGATGTAATAACCCACCTGCAGGGATAAGTGAAACACCACCATCAACATTGCTAGCAATAGGACCAGTATCCAGCAGGGGAAGCTTCCCAGAAGTTGAGTTTGGCAATTGCTTATTTTCATAATGCACTTGTGAAGAAGGTCCAGACAGGAGAGCTAGGAATGAATTTCTCAGCTCCGTCTTTCCTGATTTGCATGAAGCCAAGTACATAGAGTTAAAAACTGTTGGTTCCCGTCCAATTCCAGAGTCCATTGAGCTGATAGGTGTCATAACATAGGGATGACGACATTGGCCTGCACTCCTCTCCATCTAAAGACAAACAATAGATTGGCATACGACAGAATGTCAAAAACCAGCCTAAACAAATGTGTGCCAGAGGCTATGGATGACAATAAAAAAGGTCACAAACAAATGAAAGAGTGAAAGCTAACAGTGCACATTCAAATGGCATTGCAGACTGAAATAATGACAGTTATATTGATTTCCAAAATTTGGCAATGAATACAGTGTTATCACTGCATTCACAAACAAAATGTGACTAATTTCTAATGTCTTCAAAGCAGAAGGAGCGATCAATGATTCAACAGTAATTTCACATTGTTTTATTATGGTCGATTAAGTGGTTGAGCTACTTTTTCTTTTGAATGTATTTACTCGTACGCGATCGTATTCCCATAACTTGAGACTTCAATATAATGATATAACTAGTTGCCATTAACGAAAATTATGCCAACTGCTTCAATGTTCCTCAGGGACCAAATCAATAACAGAGAAAATCCTACAGTTGCAATCTAGTTCATAGTAACGGTTACCAAAATGCACCAAGAGAGAAAGAGGCTAAGGAGATTTTTCAACAATAGCTAGCCAGTCTCATACACTTCACAAAAACTCTTTTTGGGAGAAAAAAAAAATTCATTTACTACCAAAACACTAGCCAGAAAAAGTAAAGATTATGTAGCCAAATAATACGGTCGACAATAAGTAGATAAGTGCGCAATCATTTCCCACTTAACAACAGAGGAAGTCTACACTGCCAGCATTAACACATTCCCCACAAACCACTAAAACTGCAACCACCACGCAATCCATCATCAACTAATCCAAATATAAATTTTATCTTTCAAAAAGAAAAAAGGATCAATCATGTGTCACAATTCATCATCAGGAGTCTACGAACAGTCCATCAAAAAAAGACAGAAAAAAGAACAACATTGATTAAGCACACAACAAGCGCCACGCAACGGAACCAAACACAAGAAGACGATCAGAAACCTAGACTTGAAGACTCTCCACAACCTCACCTGGTTACGAGAGCCGTGCAGCAGCTGCGAAGACGAAGAAGAAGAAGACGAAGAAGACGAACACGACCCCGCCCATCCCGAGCTACCGCATTTGATCTGCCACGTGTTATTATCCATCCAAAAAATCCCTCTCAAAACAAAACCCTAACCCTTCTCCATCGAACGACCCCTCCCCTCAAAAGTCGTGCCCAAAACCCCCGAAAAACCACCGTAATCGAAGAAAGACAGAGATCGACGCAAGAACGAACGAAGAATCAGATTCAGATAAAGAAGACGATAATGGAGTCGCAAATGAAGATAAAATGGGAGACTCTCGATTTCTGGCTTCGGTCCCGAGGGCTGTGGAGAAAAAGTGGGAGGAGCAGCGAGCGCAGAGCGAAGCAGCGACAACAGTAGCAGCAGTCGATGGTGTGAATGATGAAGCGCATTCGTTGTAGTTGTCCAAGGCGGGCTTGGGGGCAGGGTGGTGAGAGCGCGACACGTGGGGCGGGTTAAGTGAGAATCTGGGCCGTCGATAGTTTTGATGGCTGAGTGCTGAGTGCTGAGTTAAGACGAGATGCGCGGGAGTCGATCGTCACGTGACAAATTGGCCCGTACGGTACAGGTGGCAGGCGGAACTGGTATGACAACGTGAGAATCTTTGACACGCGAGGCTGCCGTTCGCCTGTTTGGTGTTTAATTTCAAAGACAAGGGCCTGTCTCCATCTCTCTATCTCTGTCCATTCTTCCTCTTCCTCCAATAGCATCCTCAGTCTCCCACCAAAAGTTAAACAGCCCACAATTTACTTTTTGAAGCTTTAATAATAATATTTAGAGACAAAATAAACTATATAAATATTATAAACGATAAGATAAGATCGGGAGAGTTATTCATTGATGTTAAAATTATATTTAAATAATATAAAATTTTTACTATTTTAACATAAAGAATTATAAATATTTTTTTGGATAATAAAGATAAAATCAAGTGATACGATAACAAAAACAAAACATTAGAAGCTATCAGTAACAAATCAGACCCATTAGTGAAGTCACAATGAGTTGGTAAGCATTCAAGTGCTTGATCATCGAATAAGCAAGGTAGCCTGTACATTAATTCTCTTTACAATAAATATGACAAATTTAGTTCTGTCATTGACAAATTAAAAATATTTTGGACAAGGTGGAGAACTTCTATTAACTTTTACTTTAAGAAAACATTATTGAGTTTTTAAAATTTGATTTCATGTATTTAAAATCACAAAAAAAAGTGAAAATATTTTTTTAATTAAGTGATAAAAGTTACAAAGAAGTAGTTTTAAAAAATAATTTGCAAATAGGGTCTACTTTTTGTAAAATACCCAAATTAACATGTTTTCATTGCACCTCGCTTCTGCAAGGTCGTCTTCTTTGCAGGAGTCCTTTGGCCTCCCCAGTCATATCCTTCCCACCTATAAATTAGCTCCCTCGCCCCCTCTACATCTTTCTTTATCCTCTTCATTCTCTACTCATGGGCTTTGTTTATAATGTTAAATAATCTTCAGATTAATCTTTTCGTCCCTCTTTTTAAATTGCTTCCTATTTGATCAATAATCTTCAAAAATCATGAAATCCGGGTGTGTTTTTTGTGTTGCTAAATTTTATATTGGAAATATTAAATCAATTAATTTATGTTTAGTTAATGAAAGGGTTGTTGATAAATTTATGTTATAAATATACAAAAGCAATCATTTTTATATAAATGAGGTAAATTACTAAGAGTTTTTATTGATAATTATCAAACATTAAACTTTTCAATACGTTCTTATCTAATAAGCTTTGTAGCAGAAAAACCTTAACAAATGAGCATGAATGTTTAAGAAATTGAGTCATCAAACACTGCCTAAGTGTCAAATACATCTTAACTTTTCTCAATTAAATTTCTCTACCATCTTTCAATTTTGTGTAAAAATTTTCCCTCCTAATAAAGGCAATGCTAGTGGAAAATCTATCTTTATTGAATACTCTTGACCACATCCCTAATTGAGATTATTTTTTCTAAAATTAAAAAAAGGTCGTCTTCAAATTTCTTTTAAAATCATGCAACTTCTTTTTTAAAGTAAAAAATAGTTTAAGCCCTTAGTTTATAAACAACGAAAATAGTTAATCAATTATAAAATAATGAAATGTTTGTATAAAACTTTTAATATTTATGTGAAGTAATTAAATAAAAATTCATAAATAAATTGTTTAAGCCTCAATCCTTTGTTCATGCATTTGTAGGGAAGCTGCTCTACTAAAACTCAAATTGATAATAGCAGTAAATGCAATAATAATGATAATAAAAGAAATAAATCAAAAGAGATTGCAAAAGTTTGTGATTGACATTGTCTTAAAATAGAATTTGTTCCCTAAACACATGCTTGAAGATTAACGGGATACTGTCTCCCAGGATATGACTGTTTAAATCAAATCAAATCACTTCAATCTTATTTCTAGCAAAAATGGAATTTTGTTTATGGATATTTAAATTTGGAAAAAATATATATATTAATTCTGTAAATTTTGTTTTATTTATAAGGTTCAAAAAGGTAGTTTAACTCAAAAGTTGTATCTTTTCAGTTAGCTATATAACGGTTAATTAAATGTCTAAAAACAGTCAATAACTGTTGCAAGTCGAATCTGAAACTAAATTCAAAAAATAAAACAACTAAAATAAAATTAATATGTTTGAATCAAAGAATAATGTAATACTTTGAAATTTCATGAACGCATACTCGTTGCAATTAACATAAAAATATAAAAAAATTGTAGGTTTGTAAAGAAATGAGAATTCAAAATAATTTAATGAAAAGAAACGTTTGTAAGTAGGAATTAAAAAATATAATAATAAATTATTATTTATGTTTTGGTAGTATATTGAAATGATGATGAGTATTTGACAACCATAGATAAAATATAAATAATTCTTAGACGAACTATAATGAGAAAAATAAATAAGAATTGTTAAAGATAAATCATAGTCTTTACAATACGAGTAGAAAATAGATTTTTTTGAATTTATAATGTTTTAATAAAAATTACGAGATTTGTGAAAAAAGAAATAAATGAGTTAAAACCATGTTTTATTTAAATGTATGCATAATCTGTGGTTTGGAGAAATAAATGAAATATTGGTTGGTTAAAATATTGGTTGATAGAAATGTTGGTGGATTAAAAATCAAAGATCGGTTTAAGAAATAAATTAAGTATTGTACGATTGAAAGAAAAATGAAAAAAATTGAAAGCTTGCTTTTCAAGTTTTAGGGTAAGAACCAAAAGAACAAAGATTAGTAGTAAAAAATGAAAAATGAATAATAGATTTTTCATGCTCTGTTTTGGGCGAACAACTACACGAAGAAGAAGGTTTGCGATTCATGACGAACAAGAAAGAAGAATCCAAATTTTTGTGTTTGGGGTTTTTTTCACGCACGGAAGGAGCAAATCGATTTGGTGTGAACCAAGAAGCAAGTGTTTGTGTGTTCCAGGGTATCATCTAAACGTTGAACGATATTCAGCTGTGAAAGAAGATTCAAGGCAGCTGCTAGATGTGAATCACGCACAAAAGAGAAGAACAAGTTGGGGGTTTTGCGATTTGGGCGTGAAAGAAGAAAAAAATTTTAGATATAAAATTTTTGCTGTGTTAGAAGAAGAAGAAAAACGGAACAGCAGCCCCAGCTGTCATTCGTGCGCATAGAACAAAGAACGAAAAAGTTGTGCATGGGGTGTTGTCATAATGTGCGAACAGAAAAGAGGAATGAAAGAGTTGTGTTTTGCTGGTCCGTGAAGAGAGGAGCAACGAAGAAGAAGTCGATGCGTGTGATGTGTGTGTTTTTGGCCATGACGAAGAAGAATGAAGAAGAGAGGTGTTGCATTTTGGGTGTGACAAACGAAGTGTTGTTGCGTTTGTGCAAAGAACGAAGGACAAATAGCAAGAAGAAGAAGAAAACGTGATACCCTAAAATTCGGTTCAGCAGCCATTAGAGCATGTCTAAGGCATCAAAAGGTTCCATTCAAAGAGGGGTCTTGAAGTTAAGAACACTTCAGAACAAGGTGAGTTCGTTTTTTATGTCTAATGGGTGATTTTGTAGCTCTAATCTTGGTATTTGAGAGATAGAATGTTGGTTTTTGGATGCGTAACATAATTTAAGCATCAATTTTCAGTTTGGACAAGGAATTTGCAAAGATTCAACATTCAAAACATTAAAGGCTTGATCTGGAAGCTGAAAAACCCCATTTAGAGGGTCTGGGAACAAACTTCAGAAACAAAAAGATTTTGGGCATCAAGAATTACATTTTTGAAAAGGGAAACAAAGTTGTGAGGTATAATCCGTTTCCGTTCTGAAAATATCATGTTTAGGCAATCGTAGAGTCATGTTTATTTGGCTATAAAAGTGAAAAATGGGATTTTGAGCACTTCCATCCCTTCGCATTAGAGGCTCGCGAATGTGAGACCATTGCATTTTTTATAATTCATCTAAGACATCTAATTTTTATATTCATCATTGCAAATGATTCTTATAAATCATTTGGATGGGAGCCTCGTAGCAAAAGATTATACGCCTTAAATTATTGTTTTTATTGGAGTTGATGGTATGAATGATTTTGAATTAGTTTAATTAATGTAGAGAATGCTTCTTATTGAAGTTCAGGGGCTTGTGGAGGTTCGGAGATCGAAAATTAAATTTATTTGGAGTCTTATGCGAATGTGAAGTATTAGAATTATTTTAGTCAAATAGGAAGAATCAAAAAGGGACTTTAGAAATTTATTATTGTGATTTTGATTTGCAGATAAAAGAAAAGTATAAGAGTAGTAAATCTCTACGACATGGTGCAAAAGAGATCCAAAAAGCTCAGGTGGGTAGGATTTCTTTGCTCTCTCGTATTATTTGAGATTTAGGTTTGAAACAGGATGTTTGCTAATTTTAGGACCTTGAATATGCATGGTTGCACTTGTATTCTTGGATTGGCATGTTTCTATTATGATAGATGTATCATTTATTGTTTTATATGGTTGAAGTACATGATTTAATTTCAGTACATGACTTATCTACCTGATTCACTATTGTTATTACTTTGATTGGGAATGATTGAACTATGGTTGTGTCATTAAAGAGAGACAATGGTTTATTAAGAATTTCACGTACTGGCGTGTTGATCGGTTGTGAGGCATCATGGTGAGTATCCTTGTATATGAGTCGTCGATGTCATTGAATAGTTTTGGGAAAATAAAGGAATAGGCTGCGAGGCATTTCCTTCCTTTAACGGTGCTTCAACACTCGAAGTCTTTTGAATTTGATAACTAGTTGTGAAGTGTTATCTTAGTAATCGGCTGCGAGGCATTACTATTCCTTAGACGATGATTTTTCGTGGTATAGGCTCTATAGCATACTTGGGGGATGGTAACCGGCTGTGAAGCGTTACGCTTCCTAAGGATGTTCTTAGAGACTTTTCTGGATATAAGCCATAGAGGCTACTATTTTCTTCGTCCTTAATCACAAGGGAATACTGTGAGATTTATCTCTTCCGGTTTAGGTGCCAACAAAACAATTGAATGTATGTAACGTCTAATGTGTGAAAGTGTTTGTTTTGGATCTGGAATTGTATAATGCTAGAGATGTATAGAAATGACTCATCGGGCTTTTGAGCTCACTCCAATTTTATTTTTTAGGTAACCATAGGAATCATATGCATTTTTTGCACAGGTCTTAAAGTTTTACATAAAGAACCTCTAGGAGGTTAACTTTGTTTTGTTTTGAGAAGCATTTTGATGTAATTATTAAACAGGACAGACACTTATTTTTGTTGTAACTTATATTTTTATCTTGATTTTTATACTTTGGGATTTTGAATAGGATTTTCATATTTTGGATTTTATGCAGGATAGTTCATTTCCATTATTAAAATTTCTTTCGCTGCATTGGTCTATTTAAACTGTTGCATCATGCATACATCTACACTGCATACAGGTTTCAAGTTGATGTTTCAAATTTGAGAATTGTCTCGCTGCTTATTTTATTTGGATAGAATTATTTCATGCATGCATATAGGTTTGCATACAGGCGGAAAACAGGAAAGAGGAAAGAAATTTGACTACTCCAACTTCAAGAGAAGGTTACCCAATGATTCATTCTAGGGAGTCTGGACCTGAGGTTGGAGTGTCACAAAATGGTATCAAAGCTAGTTAGTAGCTCGTTGGGCTAAAATAAGAGCATCATCGGATTTGTTCTCATTGGAAATTGTTTTTGTGGTCTACTCTTGGATGGGAATTGGACAGTAATGGGTTGCATGGCGTTACTAGAGCCACACTCATATCGATGATGACGGGCTGCATAGTGTTATCTCCTGGGTTATTTTGATAAATACTGGATTTTGAAATGAATAAGATTTTACCGGATTTGATTTTCACTGAAAATGAATTTTGAAATTGATTTTTCAAAAAGGCATTAGATGATGCTAACGTACTCGAGTGCAATTGCAGATGTGACACGAGCAAGGGTAGTGATCCTTGATAGTCTGACCTCTTTTCGGGATAAAGGTCCCTATAAGGTTGATCTAGTCAAATCTTTTTCTTCAAAAGTATGTATCGGAGGGTTGACCTATGTCTTAATTAAAGGTCCTAGAAGGTTGATTATTACTCAGGAAAGGTCCAAAACAACAAGACTCGAGATTAATGGTATCACTTAGGAATGAAATTGAGTTATCTAACTATGCATTGAGACACTACGTCTAGGAAAAAACCGAGTGATGCCTTCTTGGCAACAATGGGTCATAAATAAATTAAAAAACTTTAGGGCATAGGTTAGGGATGGATAACGTGTTAAACGCACACTTGTTTTGTCAGGACCCGAGTTTGGGAGGAGCCTGTATCTCTAGTCCCCATGTAGGATGGAGTGCATAAAGATTTGGGGGTATAGAGGAATCTTGGACTCGAAGAATGACAAACCATGTATGGTGAGTGATCAATTTCTTTGGCTGAACTTGTACACACTATATTGTATTAGGATGGGGCGGTCTAGTACGGTGGGTCTTGCGTCAACCTTAAAATATGTCTGTGGGTGCATTGTTGCGTTATTTTTAACTAAATGATTCGGTTAAACATGGTCAGACATTTGCAGTCATAGACATCGAGAAACTTGTGCCATTGTATGGTTGTAATATAATTTTGGGTAGAAGTCTATGTGGAAGGGCGAGGGTAGTATGGGATGCCTGGACCCGAAAGCACAAATGGAAGCTTGGGATTGCATTATGCTAGTGTGTATTGTTTGCTTGCTTGTCGGGTGATTGGTTGTAATATATGTAGTATAATTAATTTGAGTATCATAATCCAAACTCCTGTACCCAAAAAGAGAGAAAACGTTGTCGACTTAGAAGCATTAACTCTTAGGCCACTGAGACAAATCGAGAACTTAGAGACAATGCACATAGAGTCATAATAGCAAGATAACGAGAGGGTATAGGTGGGGTGGAATGAATGATAGGTATTACAAGTTACAATATCCAAATGTTGAGGAAAATAGAGGAGTGATAGTACCCCTGTGGCAGGGGCATAAGTAGAGGCAGTGGTGATTGTAGAGATTACAGCGGAGACCTCATAAAGAGTGATGTTAGATGTCACTCTCAAGATTGTGGAGCAAGTGTTGAGAACCCTACAACCAACAGTGACACCACAACCGCTAGTACTGATACAACCACAAACTTTACCTCTACCACAGGTTCATCAGGAGGTCGAACTCCCCGATGTAGTGTCACAGACTGGGTTAGTCAATTATGATAGGGAGCAGGGAGAGTTGTTGATCAAATTTTAGAAACAATGACCCATTACATTTGAGGGAGACTGTAGCGAGAGCACATATGATAAATTATGATGACTATATAAGTGCCTACTTTAGCTATCTGTGCTAGAACCCTAACTCAAAAGCTACACTTGTTCACCACACAAACTGCCAGACTACACGATGAATGAAAACAAAAATGCCTGAACAGCTCAAATCCATCCCAGGTAAGAGCATATATCAGGTTGTCAGAAAGCCTTCATATTTCTTTTATAGAAATTTCACGGATGTGATACATGATACCTGGGTTAGTATAGCACAGTTCCTGTATTTAATCACGCCAGAATTTGTGAACTCATAGTTCTTCTTAGCGTTAACTTGTAAGGAAGGCGACATTCACAATCTTTCCATTGAAAATAAGATACACATTATTCTAAATCATAAATGACAATTGAAGATATAATACCTCAAGTTAAAAGGTGGTAACCATTATGGAACACTAGGAAACAATTGAGCAACAACAATTCAAAAACCCATGGAACAACAAACTGACATCTTTTATCATTATAAGATGATAAATCCAATGGGGATTGACAAGTACATCAGCTATATCCATGAATTTGAGGAATATGATCTGGCCAAAGATTCTCTACGCATGATCAAAGTAACGCGGCAGAAGCAAATAAGCCATTGAGAATTGTAGATCAACTGACAAATGTAGTTGACTTCTTAGCTATTCGATCTAAGGACTTAGAGTGATATATTCTAGAAATTGTGGGATATACCGTTTGAGTATTAACTTGATTCAAATTTCGAGAACGAAATTTATTTAAGATAGGTAGGTTGTAATACCCAAAAATTTCACGAACATATATACGTCATAATTAAAATAGAAAATATAAAAAATTTGTAGGTTTGTTGAACACAATAATATAAATTTTATGTAGTTTTACTCTGTGTAAATTTACATCTTATTTTTAGGTGACACTATATAATATCACTTTTATTATAAATTACATCGTTAAAATTATAATTTATAGCTCTATTATCAATCTTGTAGTAAAACGAATTGAAAATAATCCACCAAAACATACCTCTTGTTTTTTTTTTCTAAGTCTTCTCTTGTCATCCATTTCTTTCATTCTCTATTCCTTTCTCTGATGTCTCAGAGCAAAGAGAAATGAAGTCTTTCTCTTGATCGCCACCCAATATAAATGTTGTCCAAACACATAACCGCCACTTTAGTTTAGTTTTATTTTATTTTCTTTTATTTAATAATTTCATGTGGATGCCACCCATATAGTTATCTTCATCCTCCTTTTCACACAATGGTATCCACTTTCTCTTCTTATCGTATCCATCATATAATCAATGGGTCCTGTTGCATAAAAGAAAAAATAAAAATCATACATCTATTCATTTAAGTTTCCATTTGGAATGGAAAAAGGAATTGATAATAGGATGGATAATTGTACATTTATGGAAAACCTTTCAAAATAAAACTTCTTAAAAATTATCCCATAAAAGTCACCTCAAATTTCTGTTAGGGCCCATTTGGTGTATAGGATATGATAGAATTATTTTAGTAGGATAAGATAAGATAAGATATGATGGGATAAAAATATATATTTTTTAAAATAAAAGTCAAAAAAAAGTTTTTTTTTTTTTTTTTGTGAAATAACTCAATCCCACCAAAACAGATAACTCACGTGAGCCCGCATAAATTTTTATCCTATCTTATGCAGTACCAAACATAAGATAGGATAAAAAATTATCCTATCTTATTCTAATCTCTCTTACCAAACATAACCTTAAAATATTAGTCTCCGCCATCCTTTTCTATATTTCAACCAAAATGCACAAAAAAAAAAGAAAAAGAAAAAAAAGCTATCAAGATCTAAATAAATTGCATGGAGAAATTGAATAGTCTTGTTCTTGGTTCTTACCATCTCCTCTTTTATGTTTCTATTTTTATTTTATTTATTTGTGTCCTTAATGCTTGTCATAGTAGAATAGGCATTATTGATATGTTTTTCTTTTCCGCTTCCACCTTGTTGTGTGTGCCACCTTGCATGGGCACCATTACCATGTTCTGGGTTTTTAACAATGAGGATGAAATCAGAGTATTCCTGCCATCAACATTGCATTAACTATTCACAAAAAGAAAAAAAAAGAAAAAAGGACGGACCTCATCACCACACATTATTTAGAGACCTCCACCGACGCGCTGCATGAAGTTCCTAATTGGTGCCATACGACATTTTGCATCAACATCCTAATAAGTACCATACCACATGTTGCATTAACTTCTTAATAATAGGTACTGTCCGTACATATACGTGTTATGCATCACATTGCACTTCAACTTCTACGTATTAGGAAGGATGGGTTATTTTAGCTTGAGTTATATATATATATATATATTAACTTTCACTACTTACTTTGATGTGCACCCTTATTAATCATAATATTTGACATGAAATAAACCATTAATAATTCATGTAATGCATGTGGAAAATCTTATGACTAAAGTGTACCAGGGATAGTAAATAATGCACTAATTTGTAGAAAATGTCTTGAAAAAATTTAAATGAAATTAATAAATTTAAATTTTAAAATTTTAAAATGTTTCATATATTACTAAAATAGTAATTTTACATGTTTGAGGTCAAGATTATTAAGTAGAAGATCTTTAGTGCAGAAATTGAAGTTATTGGAATACTACTGATAAGATGAAAGTGATTACCTCACTCTTTTGTATTATTTAAGTTTTTAATATGGAATGTAATTGATTGCTTATTTTGATTAAATATTTCGGGGCATTTTAGTGTATTAATTGATAAATGTTTGAATTTTATAATTTTCATGTATTTATGATGTTTGTTAAAAAGCATGTTGTGTACCCTAGGTATGATGAATTGCATGTTTTCTGAATATTATGTGTAAGTTGTTTTTAAATTATGAGATTGTGAATATGCTAGAATTTAAAAACTTGTTATCATTTTAAAATCACTGGAATCAAGAATTGAACCACATACCGGCATAGTGAGTCCATGGTTGATTAGTGTGTGTGTTCTCAAAGATATGAAATGATCTTTAGTATAAATAATGGAATGATGGTGTGTCCCTAGTTCTTTATGATTTAACATGTGTCATTGCTTTCTAATGGATATGCTTATGTGATAAGAATACCAAGGATAATCTTTTTGATCTGAATGACACTTGAAAAGTAATTAAAATATTTGAATCCTTAATATTTCATAAGTGTGTACATGTTTTATATCATGGCTTGAATAATGCTATAAGATGTATTGTAAGATCAGTTGAGCTCTTTAAGCTCATCTTACTTCTTATTTTTTAGGTAACCAATATGAGACAGCTTGTGCTAATAAGATGTAACAAAAAGTAGTTAGTAGTAGACCGCACTGACAAGGTCAATTTAGCAATAAGAGTTCATTTCCTGTTTTTAGTTGGGGATGGGCTAAGAAGGTCATCGACTATTCTATTTATTGAATTATTATTTGGAATACTGCCATGGGGCCAAATGCTAGTTGATTATTATTGAGGTTAAATTGAATATATATTTCATCCCATATTTTTAGTTATTAAGT
This sequence comes from Tinospora cordifolia, assembly GCA_030144865.1. Classification (NCBI taxonomy): domain Eukaryota; kingdom Viridiplantae; phylum Streptophyta; class Magnoliopsida; order Ranunculales; family Menispermaceae; genus Tinospora; species Tinospora cordifolia. The sequence goes on along the minus strand of JAJIYU010000014.1, from coordinate 46,904 downwards.
TATTTGTTTGCTCATCTACACTCATATGATTTTATGATATGTGAATTAGTGTGTAATGACCTATATTTTTGAACACCAAGTTGATAAGTTTGATATATGTATTATCATGTATTTTCTTAAATTTTTTTTTATAAAAATACACGAATTTTTTTAATTTTCTCTAATTTTACCCATTTAATTGAAGAAAATTAAATTAGTTGAGAGATATAATTTTTGAAACAAGAATACATTAATTATTGAGGAAATGTGACTTATTGATTATTTAATTATTGGAAAGAAATAATTAATTTTTGGATATTTAATGTTTGAGAGAAAAATAATAATTTTTAGGTAAAATATGTGTTTTTTAAGAAAAAATGTATAAATATTAGAATTTGGGGTATATTTGAAAATTTAAAAGAAAATGAGGAAATAATAAATAATAAATAAATAAGAGAAAAAGGAAAAGTAGAGAAAAGAAAAAGGGAAAAAAAGGAAAGGAGGAAAAAAAATGGGGATGGAACCCGAAGACATGGGCTAGGCCCGTGCGGGCTGAAAGGTGCACAGGGCATTGCCCCATATTGGCTGCGTAGAGCACAAGGCGAGTAGCCCATGTGGGCTAGTCTAAGGGACAAGCCATTGTGTAACACCCCGGGCCCCATTGTGACAATATTGTCCCCCGGTAGGCACGCCAGCGTGAGGGTTTTGTTCCTGGTATGTAAACCCCGTTCACACCCAAAATGCCTCATCACTAGTGAACACCCGCATATGCACTCATAGCCCAGTCTTAACTCTAAGGTCTAGCCGATGTGAGATTATTACAATCCACCTCCCTTAGAGGCCATCTCGTCCTCGAGATGCACACCCTTTACACTCAGAGGCGACTCTGATACCACTTGTAACACCCCAGGCCCCACTGTGACAATATTGTCCCCCATTAGACATGCCCAACGTGGGGGATTTGTTCCTGATATATGAACCCAACTCACACCCAAAAGGCCTCGTCACTAGTGAACACCCGCAAATGCACGCATAACCCAGTCTTAACTCTAAGGTCCAGCTGATGTGAGATTATTACACATTTAGCCTGGGCGGCCTATCCGCCCAACATCCCTTCTACCTCCCTTTTCCTTCTCTTTCCCTTCATTTTTTCAACAAAAACCAGTGTGTGGCCCCTAATTTTGGGGTCGTGGTTTGGCCATCTAGGTGGGTTGCCAGCCAGAGTTCCGAGTATGGATAACAAGGTATCTTGCATGGCAACCTATGAACCACATGGATGGCTACATAGCAAGTCATTTGGCCATGCAAGGAGCCTCCAACACGCAACAAAACCATATTTTTTGCATTTTTGCAATTGTGGCAAGCCACCTTCAACACCTCATATCTTTTTCGTCTCAAACCCAAATTGTCTGATATCATAACCATTTGAAAGCTTTCGTTTCCCTCTCTAAGACTTGCATTCAATTGGTTGAAAACCATAGCTAGTAGAAACAAAAACAAACACCAAAGTGAGGTGTTCAACATAATTGAAAGGCTGGAATAGAAAGGCATCGTTGATCTGAACTTTGGAGGAATAGTTCCTAACCAATCTAAGATTGTCTTTTTGAGATAAAAACACTCTTTTTCACTTTTTTTCATGTGTACTTCAAGTTCCAATCATTGGAGAATAAAAACTACGCTCTTGACTATGAATTATAAGGTTCTAAAGCTGACTAGTTGCTATCTCTTACAACAAAAATTGTCCTTGGAGCCAACTTTGGAGCAACATTTGAGGTAGCTAGAGATGTTCAATGGGCTGAAACTTGGGATTTTTATTCCTCACATTTGAGGTTACAAGAAGGTATAAATCCCATACCTTAAGCATATGTATTCACAATTTTTTACATTCATGCTAATTTACCTCATTGCATAGGTTCTAGTATTTAGGAAAATTTTCAGAATTGTAGTTGAGGCATGCTATTCGAGTAGGGTTTTGGCCAACTTGGCTTACTAATTCAAATGAGTCTTACTAGGGTAGATTATGTGATCTAAATACATATGGTAGGTGTGAGAAAAAATTAGAGGTTTAATGGGAGAAATAATCGCTTGAAAATCATGAAAACATAAACATGAGAAAAATCTGTGACATAGCTAAGACTTTGGAGAATCAATTTACTGACCAAATCTCAGTATTTTAAGCAGAAATTTGGTGGAGACCTTACTGTGTATCCCAAAAATAAGTGTACCAAATTTCATCCCAATCTGAGTTGGGTAAGTGGGTCAATTTACATGAATAATGATTATTAGTCACATAAAATCTGAGAAACTAAAGTTACTGGTATCTCATTTAAAAAAACCTATCAAATGAAGCTCAAAAATTTCAATCTAAAATTTTGGTGAATACTTAGGAGGAGTAGACCAAATCTAAAAAATTTTGAGCAAATTTGATAGATAGATTGATCACAAAAAAAATAAAAAAAATTCTACATAGATGGAATATAAAGCTAAAAATTTGACCAAGTGTGAAAAATTAAGGATTTTGACCAAGTTGACCCAATTTGACCATGTTGATCGAATTTGATCAAAATTAATCATGTTGACCAATTTAGACTAAGTTTGACTGACTGAACAAATGTGGTCAGTTGACCAAATTTGACCGAGTCAAATTTGAGTTATCCAAGACTGGTTAGGGATAGTAGAACTAGAGTTTGGCCACATCAAAGAAACTGAAATTAGGTTTAAATAACGTATATTCGAGCGTATACTGCGTGACTAGGTCGAGTGTCGACAAGACATCAGTACGTAAGACTCAAAATAAGTAGTTTAATTCAGGTGTTTACTTTAACTTGTATTCTTTATATAAAACATGAATGAATGACATGGGTTGAATGGTTTCATATGATTTGAGTTACATCAATTGGTTTGAAGTATATATAGATGTACATTGATAATGAGACCATACGCTCAAGGTCTGTGCATAAGGTTAGGGTACACGATGTGATTGGGATTAGACTCGAAGTCTAAATACAGGGTTAGGACATATGAGCTCAAGAAAGGTATTCTCGCACTCATCAATCCATACAAATAGAACATCATTGTTGGTTAGCTTTGTCATCGGAGCTGCAATCCTCTAGAAGTTTTAGACAAAATGGCGACAATAGCCTAATAAACCCAAGAAACTGTGGATCTCAATCATCGTGGTAGGTTTTGGCTAGCTAATAATTGCCTTAACCTTAGTGGGGTCAATTGAAATACCCTCAACTCTAACCACGTGACTCAAAAATTGGATCTCTGATAACCAAAACTCACACTTGTTGAACTTAGCATACAACCTGTGTTCCTTCAAGGTCTGTACTAGGATCCTCAAGTGCTCGACATGCTTCGTATGAGACTTCAAATACATCAAGATATCATTGATGAAGATAGTCACAAAGGCATCAAGTTTTGGCCTAAACACTCTCTACATAAGGTCCATAAACGTAGCTGGGGAATTTGTCACGCCGAACAACATGACTAAGAACTCGTAGTGTTTATGTCAAGTGCAGAATGCAGTATTTCGTACATCTTCTTCCCTAAATCTCAACTAATTGTACTCATATCTCAGATCGATCTTCGAAAACACCTTGGCACCCCTAAGTTGATCAAAAAAGTCGTCGATGCATGGAAGATGGCACTTATTCTTGATCGTCACATTGTTCAATTGTCGATAGTCGATGCATAGACAATGTTTCTCATCCTTCTTCTTCACAAATAATTCTAGAGCACCCCAAAGTGACACACTAGGGAAATGAAACCCTTGCTCAACAACTCCTCTAGTTGGACCTTCAACTCTTATAACTCCTTAGGCGCCATGTAGTAGGGATGAATCAATACAGACTATGTTCCTAGAATGACCTCGATGATAAGTCGATCTCCGTCTTAGGAAGCAAGCTGGGTAGATCCTCAGGGAACATGTTAGAGAAATCTCTAACGACAAATAACTCATAAATACTCAATCGTGAAGGTGTCTCATATATGATCGTCAAACCAACGAGAATATCAATTTCTTGTTGCGTCACGAATCTGCCATGAGTACTCTGCCTATCTGAAACTCTACCCTGAAAGATAATAGTGGGTTGTCTTGGAATCTGAAACACAACCCTCTTGGCAAAGCAATCTACATGGGCGTTGTACATAGCTAGCCAATCCATATCGAGTATAGCATTAAACTCGAAAAACTCTAACACTCAAAGGTCTATAATAGTCTCAAAGTCCCCCAATCTAAGCATACACCACTCACATGTCATGTTGGAGTAGATATGTTCCCCAGCGGCAGTACTCAACATCAACCAAATAGGAGCTCTAATTGGTTTAAGTCCAAATCTATGTACGACACATTCAGAAATAAAAGACAAGGTAGAACCAGCCCGTGACGTACATAAATGAATCACAGAGTAAAATAGTACCTTCCACCAAAGTTTACGTCAAATCAGGGTTAGGTTGGGTGACAACCTATGCTCTATCTCTGATGGTTGGGGCACAAAAACTAGGACCTAATGCAAAAGTCGGACACTAAGTCCTCTTGTGTTCAACCTGTCTACACTAAAAGTATGTAAGAAGGTGTTTTTATCTGTAACACCCCAACCCCCGACACTTTCAATTTGGACTTTACCAAGGCGGGCCGGGCCGATATTACTTTACAAGCACATAACTTGACTTTCTATTTCAATTATTCCATGCCTTAATAATATTTAAGAATACATAACTCAAGTTTAGAAATTTAATAAGACAATAATACAAGAAATAAATCGTAAACTCTATTAATTAAATAAAATTGAATACATAATTCAATGTTGAAGAAAAACTATTACAGCGAAAAATTAAAAACTTGGGCAACATGCCCTTACATAGAAATTAGAAACTTTCTAAAAAAACTTAACTAAAAGTCATGGTCTTCATGTAATTCTATTTCCTAAAAAATAAAAGGAATGAGTAAGCACATAGCCCAATGGATCCTTTTCAAACCACTAAATTATTAATTTAGCATTAATAACACATTCAAATTTAAACATTTGTAAATCATTCCGTGTTTCAAACAACATTTTGTTTATAGTTGTAAATTTGGCTGAAAGGGTTTCAAAGTCCTTGATGTTCTTTATCAAAATATCTCCCTTGAGTGAAAATATATTTTTTTTTGTCAAGTTTCATTGGACTTAGGGTCTAACCCATATTCCAAGTACTTTAGAACATCATCTATGTGAACTAATCACATGTAAAAACACCCACAGTGACCCTCATGTCCACTGTGACAATACATGGTTTTTAATCTCAACATCTTTCATTAAATCTCATCATCATGATTCATAAATAAATCATACTCAAGAAAAATAAATAAAAATAATTTCAACATATAAACATTCAAAACATGAAAGCAAATACTTAGTATGTATCATGCTTTAAAATAAACCTAAACATGTATAATTTAATCATGACATGATTTCATGATGTATAGGCAAATCTGATATATATATATATATGCACACCGAATTGAAATTAAATATGCACGAACATGGTATTAAACTAAATAAGTAGAATAAGGGTTTGAGAAGTCACTTCCACCTTAAAAATAAATTTCTTTTGCACGCCTCTGAAATCCGGCAGAGTTTCGTTACTCCAAAACTTCTAAACACTCAAGAACTCTCAAGAACATTTAAGAACAGTTCAAGATTATTCAAGAACTACGGGGATTGCCAAAAAAAAGACCAAAGAGAGTCAAGAAGGACTAGTATGCTTTTATTTTGGGATAAAATGAATAAAAGCACTAAAGGGTCTTTAAATAGAGTTTGGAGTGGTAAGAATTGGTAAGTTTGGTTGGCCCGTCCATAGGCAACTTTCCAATTTCTCTTGTTGTTTGCCACATGTGTGAAAAATCTAGGATTTTATGTAGAGATTTGGTTTGTGTGGGTACTATCCAATTTCTAATTTTCTTTCTTTGTGCTGGACTTTGGTTCGTATAAGAAAATCACTGCAACACACATGCAAGACCATTAGATCACTTTAGATATTTGTATATATATTGACTTTCCTTGCCCCAATTACTCTATATTTATATGTGCATCGGCTACCCCGTGCTAGTCACTCTATGCATACAAATACATTGATGCAAATCTCTCTTTATATCCTTTGACACAAATCACTTTACATATTCATTTTGTTTGTTTCTCAATTTTGAATGCATATATGGAAATTTTCAATTATCCAAGATTTCCAAAATTTGCCAAATTTATAAGCTTATATGAACCAACCGAAATCTTTGACTTTTCTTGGCCAAAATTTCTGTTTTTTTTTGTGGTTTATGCAATATAGATACAACTATAGTATATATATCACAATGCAATCCAGATTGGCTTCCTAATTCTTATTATTGGAAAATTCTGCCATGTAAATTACTTTCTATTTAATTTTTTTTAAATGTTTATGTGTATATATTACAATGTTATAAATTTATAAATGTTATAATTCACACTTATATGATGGCATACTACTATACATGCAATTATTTGTGTAATACAATTATACTATTATAAATTTACACTTATATAATGTTATACTATTACACTTTTATAATTTATACTTATATTAGATAAATATAAGTATATAACATTTTTTAATTAAATAAAAATGTTATACATTTACACTTACATTCTATTATGTATGTATATCTATTTACATACCCCTATAATATGTGTAGTATATGATGTTATTTTAACACACATTATACTAACACATATTATATAATATTATTTTTACAACCATAACGATTATTTTTATATACTTGTTTTTATCTAATATTTGCATCTCATATTTACATATATCTGTGTATATATGTGTGTATGTGTGTGTGTGTGTGTGTGTGTGTGTGTGTGTGTGTGTGTGTGTGTGTGTGTGTGTGTGTGTGTGTTTATGTTATTTATTCTCGAATAACAAGGTTTTTCAATTAATTTAATTTATTTCATACTTTAGAGTATACACAGTTTATATCTAAAAATGTTATAAATTTCTCAAACGAAATATTTAATTTGAAATTCATACAAAATTTGTGGGTGTTACACTATCATTCCTGATAGCCTTGGCTCTGTCCACGACCTCTGCCTTGGCCCCATAAAATATACTCTGCTATTTTAACGATGACTATGACTGAGAAGGAGTAGTCGCAAGTGTAGCTGCCCACGTAACGACCTAATCGAGAGTGACGCTTGACTGTTCCTCATAGAACTTCCTCGTAGATTGTCACCATCTGGCCTCAAAAGATGACTCACAGACACTCATAATCGTGACAAAGTCAATCATCATCTACTCAAGAGACATATGTCTAGCTATGCATGCAGTCTCGACCCATTTTTGACTTGAAGTATTAGCCACTACATCAGCCACTACATTAGTCACTACATTAGCCTTCCTATAATAACCCGAATTTTCGTAACGCAACACGTCACAATGAATATATATATACATTTATCAACTAAGTAAATGAAATAAAAATTTATTGTTATACATATAGATTTGAATATCATAGGGTTAATATAATAAATCAGAAAATGGTTGTCAAAAAAATAAAATAAAAATAAAAATAAAAAATATATACATATAAAAACTTGGTTGCTCTTCATGTTTTGGGCACACACACACAAAAGGGGGAATCCTTCCTTCTTCATTCAAGTTTTAGGGCAAGACCAAAAAAGCAAATAAAAAAGGGGAACAAATAGGAATTTGTGTTCTTCGCGAGATCTGCGATCTATTGCTAGTGGAGCATTCTTGCGTTGCGAAGAATAAGATCTGCTGCGTGAAAACAAATTTGTGAGTTGCTGATGCATAGAAGGCGAACAAACAAAGAAGAAACAAACTGGTTTTTTTCGATTTAGGGTGGACTGAAACAAGGAATCACGAACAAGAACGAGATCTACAGTTGTTGGGTTCAGATTTGTGAAGAAGAGGAACCAGATTTGTGAAGAAGAAGGTCGTGTTCTGCTTTTGGGCGTAGTCCACGTGAAGAAGAAGCAACAACAGCACCTCTGTTGTTTGCTTGCGCGTGAAGCTGCTGTTTGCACAATGAAGAAGAAGAAGAGGGATGGAAGAAGAAGGAGATGCGCTGCAGAGGAAGAAGCCTTGCTGTTGCTGCTAGACAAACGAACGAAGAAGAGATGTTTGTGCATCTATTATGCGTGATTCGCAAAGAAGAACCCAACTACTGGTTCGTGCACCGCGAAGAAGAAGGTGTGCAGCTGGTCTGTGAAGAAGAAAGGAACGACAATGAAGAAGAACAAAGAGTTGCAGCTGTGTTTTGGATGTTTGATCTACGAAAAAGGTGACACAACTCAGATCTAGTCTGTTTCCAAGCTCACCGGATTTGGTTCATGTCTCACGGAACAACCACCATTACAAGCTTCAAACATTGTCGGATCTGGTTCGTGCATCTATAATACCCTAAATTCTTTGTACTCAATTAGATGAAATTTATCATTTATTTAGTAAAATTTGGGTGCAAAATGAAACAAAGTTCATTTCAAAGCTAAATTTCGCAGGTTCCAAAACTCTCATTTAGTGCCCCTTAAGGACCCAAAATAACTTGAAATGAAGTAAGAGGACATGAACCAACTAAGGGGACAATATATCCAAAAATTAGAACAACTGGTCAAGGTTAGGGTTTTCATTTGCCAAACGACCTTCAAGGGGTCCAAATTAGAAAGAATTGTCATTTAGGGTACTTTGAGGGATCGAAATGACCAAAAACAAAATGGAATGACATGAATTAACAAAATAAATGAAATATCCAAAAATCAAAACAATTGGCCAAGATTTAAATTTTTATTTGCCTAGTGACCTCAGTGAGTCTTAAATAAGGAAAGTTTTTGAAGGAAAATCACCTAGGGCCAAACCATACCTTAAAATGTGCATTAGGTTCATGTGATTTCAAAACTATAGGATATAAATCATAATTCCATGTAAATAAGGAGATATTAATTTTTTTTTTTATTTTTGTGAACCCATGAAGTCATGGCCACCCCCACTTAATTGTGTAAACCCACACCCACTTAAGCCAAAATCGACCCAACCACGTACATGTGTGTGTGCACACATGTGAGTAACCCTATTTAGATAGTTTCTTGGAACCAAGATGAACATCTTTGATTATTATATGGTGTCCCCTCAAATTTGATATTGTACACCCATACTTAATATCCAAGAAATAAGAAAATGGAAAAAATATTCCTTTTGTGTTTGTGTGATAAGCAAGCAAGGAAACCAAAAAGGAAAGTTGTCATGAGCACATAGGGGACGTCCCATTTGAATTAGAATATGATTTAAACCTCTTTTGTGTTCACACATAGTTAGGAAATAAGATTATACTCATATCTTTTAAATTAGAAAGCCATAGTAATCCCATTTGCCAACTATGAACACACTTGCCCTCTTTATGCAAACCATCCCTTTTATGTATAAAAACTTGCCCAAATTCTTGTGAGCTTCCCAAGCTGCCCTAGGATGTCCCATATGCTCTCATGAACATCTATATAAACCTCCCTTGCTTACTTTCATTTTATTCCAAAGTAAAGAGTTGACACTTCCCTCTTTGTTTGTACTTGCCATCTTCTTGGCACCTCTTCTCACCTTCTTCTTCTCTTGTGTGAGAAGTTCTCATTTCAGTATTTTAGAAAGTTGTTAAAGTAGTTTTGTTGGTGGTTTAAAGTTCTGAAAGTGGTTGATAAGGCGAACCTCTGCCGAATTTAACAAAAACCCAGATTAAGGTGGAGGAGATTTCTTAAACTTCTACTTTGCTATTTTAAATTTCTTGCATGTTCATGCTTGTTTAAATTCTAATTTCAGCATGTCTTATTTTAGTTTCAGTATGTTTAATCATATTTTAATTTTAGTTAGCATGTTTTTATGTTTTAATCACTCATGAGAGCATGTCATGCTTAGAATCCATGTTTAGGATTTAATTCAATGTTTCAAGCATGCAATGCAATGTTTTCATGCTTTATTGATTGTTTAAAATTCTGATCTTTACATTTTGAATTTCTTTTATGATTATGTAATTCTTAAATATAAGAAATTGAAGATAAGAACCACGTACTGTCATAGTGATCTGTATGGGTGCTATGGGTGTTCTTAACATATACTTGGAGTGTGTGGTTGCAGGGCGCAACTAAGGGATACTTGGTATGTGGCATCTAATGGAAAGTGATAAAGAAATGTCTTTCCACCTTAAAGAGGGGTATCTAAATTAAGAACATCAAGGGAGTAGAACTCTTTTCAGTCTTAACGTTAACTACAACCAAAAAGTTGTTTGAATCACTTAATGCATGAAAGTGTTTGAATTTGGATGTGCTATTAATTTAAAATAGTAACTTAGTTGTTTAATGAATGATTCACTAGGCTATGCGCTCACCCCTTCCTTTTATTTTTCAAGAAATTGACTTGAATCATGAAGGCCATGGATATTAGATTATTTCTAAGTTTTGAAAGTTCTATTTTAAGGGCATGTTACCCAAATTTTGAATTTAAGACTTCCGCTAAATTTTATTTAAGTTTTGAGAGTTATGTACTCAAGTTTTGATTTAAGAATATAACGTTCTTTATTTTATTTAAATAAATAAAGAGTTTGAAGTATTCCTTTATCTAATTGTATAACCTTCTTGAATTGAAATTTAATACATTGTGATGTATCCATGAACGTTTTCAGTAAGTGTTTAAATAAAGAAATTGAGATGCAAGTTGTGTACTTGTAAATATAACATATGACCCAATCCGCATTGTGGTTGAGCTTAAACCTGTTTCTGAGGGGTTGGGGTGTTACAGCATCATGCAACCAGCCACCATTCCACCTCAAACCCGTCGGATCTACAATAACCACCATTAGAGCTACTTCCAAGCTCATTTCTAACTTTTTCAGCTAAGAACTGAGATTTTTGAATCCCTTTCTGGTTGGATCTCTACCCAGTCCGTGAAGAACATTATTTGTGAGACGAAATCCAGTGAGTGTTTGTTCGAAACCCTTAAAATGTGGTGAGTTTCAATTTTTCCCTCTAAATCAAGTCCTAGTAGTTTTATGTTGATGTTTGAAGGATTGAATGTTTGCATTTGGTTTTGTAACAGATTTAGGACATTGAATCACAGTTTTGAAAGGGAATATAATGAATACGTATAATGTGTATGTTTTTAGATTCCTAAATTTTTGATAGCTAGAAATTAATTATTTCTTTGATTTTAGATGCACAAAATGAAATTTAAAAAATCTAAACCTTCAATAGTTAAAAAATATATATATAAAATTTGAAGCCTTATTCAATAATTTTGTCAGAACTATTATTTTTGATCTACATGGATTTTTGGATGGATGTTTGAAAAAAAAGAAAAAAAAATTGATATCGAAGTTCAGGGGGGTTCTGGAGATTTGGAGATCAAAAATTTGATTTATTTGGAGTCTTATGCAAACATAAAGCATTAGAACTATTTCAGTTAAGAGAAATTATTTATTTAGGAGTTAAAAGAATTTTTTAGAAAGTTTTAAGGGTGAAATTAATTTATTTAAAATTGAAGGAGGTTGGCTTAGAACTTTTTTATAAAAAAAAAATTAGTAATTTAGGGTTTAATTTAGATTTTTAAACCCGAAAACCTTATTTTAATCGGAATTGAATTAACTAAACGTGATTTTAATTATTTTTGGAAATAAAAGTAGTATGATTTGTTATTTTCAGATTTGAAAAACCATTATTTTAATCTAAATCAATTTATTTTGAGGTCTCACAAAAATAAGGATTTTGGGAGTTCAGGAGTATTTCAGCTCGAGAATATTATCTATTCATTATAGATTTGTCGTAGGAATACTTCTGAACTCCCAAAATCCTTATTTTTATGAGACCTGGAAATAAATTGATTAAGATTAAAACAAAAGCTTTTCCAATCTGAAAATAACAAGTCATACTACTTTTATTTCCAAAAATAATTCATTTATGTTTAATTAATTCAATTCCTATTAAAATAAGGTTTTCAGATCTATAAATCTAAATTAAATCCTAAATTACTAATTATTTTATAAGAAAGTTTTAAGCCACCCTCCTTTAATTTTAAATAAATTAATTTCACCCTTAAAACTTTCAAAAAAATTCTTTTAACTCCTAAATAAATAATTTCTCTTAACTAAAATAGTTCTAATGCTTCACGTTTGCTTAAGACTCTAAATAAATTAATTTTTTTTTCAAACATCCATCCAAAAATTCACGTAGATCAAAAATAATAGTTCAAACAAAATTATTGAATAAGGCTTCAAATTTCATATATATTTTCTTAACTATTGAAGGTTTAGATTTTTAAAATTTCATTCTGTGCATCTAAAATTAAAGAAATAATTAATTTCCAGCTATCAAAAATTTAAGAATCTAAAAACACACACATTGTACCTCTTCGCTATGATTTATTCCTTTCATTCTCTTTCGAAACTATGATTCGATGCCCTAAATCTGTCGTAAAAGCAAATGCAAACATTCAATCCTTCAAACATCAACATAAAATTGCCAGGATGTGATTTAGAGGGAAAAATCGAAACTCACCATATTTGAAGGGGTTTCGAACAAACACTCGCCGGATTCCTTTTCACAAATGATGTTCTTCACAGACTGGGTAGAGGTCCAACTAGAAAGGGGTTTGAAAATCTCAGATCTTGGCTGGAAAAGCTAGAAATGAGCTTGGAAGTAGCTCTAATGGTGGTTGTTGTAGATCCGGCAGGTTTGAGGTGGAATGGTGGTTGGTTGCGTGCTGCATGAACCAAATCTGACAAGTTTGTTTCAGATTCGGCATGGTTGTCGCAAATTCAATGATGTTTGAAGCTTGTAATGGTGGTTGTTGCGTGAGACATGAAGTAGAGCCGGGGAGCTTGGAAACGGACCAGATCTGAGTTGTGCCACCTTCTTTGCAGATTAGATGCCCAAAACACAGCTGCAACTCTTTGTTCTTCTTTACCATCGTTCCTTTCTTCTTCACAGACTAGTTGTACACCTTCTTCTTCGCGACACATGGACCAGCAGCTGGGTTCTTCTTTGCGAATCACGCAAAGCAGATGCACACGCAACTCTTCTTTGTTCGTTCGTCTGGCTGTAGCAGCAAGGCTTATTCCTCACCGCTGCAGCACATCTCCTTCTTCGATCCATCTTCTTCCTCTTCGTCATGCAGACAACAACAACTTTCAGATTTGAAATTTAAATTTTAAGATTTGAAATATCTTCACGCGCAAGCAAACAACAGAGGTGTTGTTGTTGCTTCTTCTTCACGTGGACTACGCCCAACAACAATGCACGACCTTCTTTTTCACGGATTCGGTTCCTCTTCTTCACGTATTTGAACCCAACAACTACAAATCTCATTCTTGTTCGTGATTCCTTGTTTCAATCCGCCCTAAATAAAAAAAAAACTAGTTCGTTTCTTCTCAATTTGTCTGCCTTCTATGCACCAGCAGCCTATAGATTTGCTTTCGCGTAGCAGATCTTCTTCTTCGTAGTGCAAAAACGCTCCACTAGGAATAGATCTCAAATCTCGTGAAGATCACAAATTCCTATTTGTTTCCGCCCTTTTTTTGTTTGCTTTTTGGTTCTTGCCCTAACACTTGAATGAAGAAGGAAGGATTCCCCTTTTTTTTTGCATATGTGTGCCCGAAATGTGAAGAACAACCAAGTTTTTATATGTATATATATATTTTTATTTTTTACAACCATTTTCTAATTTATTATATTAACCCTATGATATTCAAAAATATATGTATAAAAATAATTTTTTATTTCATTTCTTAGTTGATAAATTTTTTTTATATACATACATACATACATACATACATACATACATACATACATATATATATATATATATATATATTGTTGTGACGTGCTTACATTACAAAATTTTGGATTATTACACTTTCCTGGGCAGTACTCGATAGTGAAGTCATAATCCTTCAACGGCTCTAAAAATCATATTTTCTTCCTAAAAGTCACATTTTTTTTAATAATTTATATATTCTCTTTTCAAAAATTATATTTCTCAATTAATCTAATTTCCTTCAATTAAGTGAGTAAAATTAGAAAAAATTCAAAAAATTTGTTTATTTTCATTAAAAATTTAGGAAAATACATAATAATACGTATATCAAACCCATCTACTTGATGTCCAAAAATATGGGTCGTTATAGTCTATCCTCATAAAAATTTTGCCCTCAAAATTTATAAATGATCTAGATAATATAAGTCAAGAAGCAACACTCATCAACTCGACATAATATCGGTTCATGAAATCTTCATTCTCCCAGGTATCTTGCTCAGCACCATGGAATTGTCAGCCCACTCGTACCATTGGTATCTTCTTATTGCGCAACTTCTTCACAACTCGATCGATGATGGCTATAGGCATCTCATCGTATGCATAGTTCTTTTGCAACTCAATACGCCTCCAAATGATAGTATGTGAGGGATCGAGTTGTAGTTTTTTGAACATAGAACCGTGAAACACGCTATGCATACTCGATAACTATGGCAACAATCCTAGTGGATAAGCAATGGGGTCAATCCTCTCAAGGATTTCAAAAGGCCCAATATATCTCCGTGCGAACTTCTCTAAAATTCTGAAGCATGTTTGCACCTTTTGAGGCAAAATACGAAGGAAGACATGTTCATCAACCTCAAACTCAAGGACACTTCTCCTCAATACTTATAGGGTTATTGTGACTCTTTGTAAATGACTCTTCAATTCTCAAAGGGATACTCAAGATTTGTATAAATTGATTTGTTACTCTTTGAAGAAATCATCAAATCGATAAATTGAATATTTTGTCTGAAAATTTTAGATTTGAGAGAGAGTTTCTCTTATGTTCTTCATTGAACCTTTCTAAACTTATAAAAGATTGATAAACTTTGTGCCCTTTAACACTTTAGGTTCTTGTTCTTTGTTATTCAATGATTCAAGTGGATTATAAACCTAATTTTAGCTTTTTTGGGGTGAGCAAACTTCCTTAAATGAGGGTTCTTAGGATCTAAATTCTTAATGGGTCTGCATCATTGGTCTTCAAAACCATTTAGCTCGCTTATCACATTTACCCTCACTTGTTACCAACCATCTTCCCCAAGACCTATACTTGTAACAATGACATGATACCCACAATTATCATTGGACTTGACATCCATTATATGAAGAATGTGTTTGTGCCACCTAACATGAAATGCCTTAAAATAAGTCGATGTCATCCCTAACCGAGTTTTATGAACCTTTTGCTTCAAAACTTTCTTTTTTATTAACAAATTAGAGAAGAAGCTCGAACCAATAGATAAAACATGTTTAAATTAGGAGGGTTCTCGCTTTGTAGATATGTCTACCTTTTTTGGCCTTCTTTTTGTTTTTATTTTATCTGGAGGAGGCGAAGTCGAGGACATAAATGGAGAGACAACCTCGACATAGATGGAAAGACAACCTATAAAACTTGTCTATCTCTATCTTATCCATTTTCATCACCTATCTCTATCTTATCCACTGTTTTTTCTAATAACACTTTATAATTGAAGTGTCGCGGTCTTACGAGGTCATCAAGACTAAGTCTTTGTCAATGAACATGAACATCCTCTAATGGGATCGGCAATTGAGCGACTTGATACCTAGCAAGTTCATGAGCACAAAAAAGTTCATGTGTTATATGTAATATACAACCACTAAAACACATGATCAACACCAAGACCTTGTACGCATTGCAACTCTAGCCTAATCTTCTACAATGCAACCCTAAAGATGAAACCACACAACAATGTGAAAACAAGAACTTGGTACTGATGTACATAGATACTCAAACTTTTTTCATAAAATGCTTTTATATTTGTGTATTGTAGCTCAACCATTGAATTGATTGCACCCCATGATGTCACAAAATTTCCTTGAGAAGACCCGAGGTACCTCTTTAATTTGGTATGTGCTCTCCCTTCTATTTGTTGTTGTGTTCCCCAAGTGCATCACCTTATCAGTCTAAGCTTTAACAAACCTCTCTCTAAATTGGTTCAATCAAGTACTTTTAAAATATGTAAGTGCATTCTCAAATGCACTATGCTCGATCTCCATAACTTGAAGCTTTTCATTGTATTCATCCTCTATTAAATTGTTTGCCAAGACATTCTACTTCTGAAGAAATTCTTTGAATTTACCATCCTTCTTAAATATTTCCTTTGTGTTAACCAATACATTCTTTAAAAAACACATGACAACTGCATTAATTAGGGCCAAATCTCCATCAATAATAATTACATTTGCCTAGGACATCCATCCGTCAACTCTTTTAATATCTCTTAGAGACTAAGTGAAATTGCCCTCTTTTTCACCTGGCATGTACCCAAATATAACTACAAATGTCATATCTATAGATGTCACTCTAGCAGTCTATACAACTAGATATTTGTACCTATTTATCTTATAGGTAAAATCAATGAACAACTCTTAAGAAAAAGTTTTCAGCAACTCAACTAAACTGGAATGAACCCAAAAAATATCTTTCATTATATTATTTTCACTCTGTGCTATTCAGTATATTACGCTTCATCCAACAAGTGTAACAGTTGTTGCATTTGCTTCTATCCACAACGTTTATTAATCTTTGTTTTTGTCTTGCATTGCAAATAGTATTCAAAGTGGATGCATTCATGGAATTTCTTTCCTTCAACATCATTAGTATCTCTATCGGCCGTGTGTTGCCCTTTGTCACTTGCAACATCACATTAATCTTATTGTTATCCAACCTGTTGAGATATGTATAGCCTTCAAGGTATTTGCTGACAGGTGATTGTGGGTAAACATGTTACTATTAAAGTTCATATTACCTCGCTCGGATTCTTCACATTCAACGAAAAGGGACAACTATATTTCTTATTCGTCATCTCAGATCTTCTTTTTACCTTATTGTTATTGTCAACACATGGCCTTTTAGTCCTTTCTTGTATGACCCACATCTTTCACAAACAACATTTACTTTTGCTCATTGAATATTTCCTCCAACATCTGAGTGTTTTATAATCATAACAAAGTCATTCATCTTTCCCTTATTTTGTGCTAATGAGATCATTTCCTCTCTTGTACTAAATGGTCCAGTTGGTGTACATTGCTCTGTATAATTGTGACACCCTGACCTTGGGTACCCCAAAATAAATCATCGGGTAACCTTTCTTCGAAGTCAGAGTGGTCAAATTTCTTTCCTGTTTCCCACCTGTATGCAAAATATATGCACGCATGAAATAACTTATCCAAATAAATGAAGCAGCGAAACAATTCTCAATACTAAAACATTAACTTGAAAATTGTATGCAACAATTTAAATAAAACAATGCAATGGAAGAAATCTTAATAATTAAAAATGAAACATCTTGTTCAAAGTCCCATAGTATAAAATAAAAGATAGAAGTAGAAGTTACAACAAAATAGATGTCCATCCTGTTTAATAATTTCATCAAAACTTATTTCAAAACAAAACAGAGTTGACTTCGCAGACGTTCTTCATGTAAAGCCGTACGATCTGTAAAATCAATGCATAAGACTCTTGTGGGTACCTGCAAAATATAAAATGAGTGAGCTTGAAAGCCCAGTGGATCATTCCTACACATCACACGCATTATATAGATCAAAACTCAAAACATTACAAACACTTTCACATATTAGACATTTCAAACATTTGATTATTTGTTGTATTCTAAGATCGGAAAAGTCACTCTTAGGCACTCTCGGTATTCCCCTATGGTTTGGAAAAGAAAACATCTAATATCAATCAACATCAATATGGTGCACCCTGAATACCATCGAACTAATGTGGTACACTCCGCATACCATCATAACCACAATCTAAGAAAGAAGTAAACTCTGAAGTAGAATACTAAATTCCAAAAATAAAACAAACATCACAGGCGGCTTACCTAGGTAGGAATACCTATGATGCGCCTTCAGTACCAGTATAGAAGGCGCTACATGGTACTAGGGCTTGTCCATCACACCGGTACATGTAATTTTAAATAATCCTTTAATCTTCTTTTAGTGTCACAAGCAATTTGATTTTCACACTACACATCATGAACAATACAACATTTCCATCATCAATTATAAAGAAAAACATTTAACTGGACATTATGATATCAAACATTCTAATCATCAAACCTAATGGAAAACATTTAACTAGACATCATTATATCATTACTCCACACCAATAAAGACCACAAAATATTTCTAACATGCATCTAAAAGTCCTAAAACTCTCAAACATCATGTTTTGAATTTAAAATCTATATAATACGAATGAGCAAGGAAATCTCGCCCACCTGAAATATGTTGGATCTTCTTAGCATTACCTCACAGTGATTTAATGATCCAGAATTATTAATCTACAATTAACGTTAATAGCAATAAATCTTTAAGTTCCAATTAACCTATCTATAATGAGTAAAAATTTCTACGCTTAGATATTATTAGACTCTAGTATCAATTTTATTAAAATTAAAATCTTTCCCAAAATCCTCATTCTTGTTAGATCTCGAATTAGTTTTTTAAACTTGGATTTATGAATCTTCCAGCATTATCTGCAATACCATATTTATGAATCCTCATTCATGTTCAATAACTCTCATTCCAATTAAAATATGGTTTCCATATCTAAAATTTTAACTAAATTCCACAATATTAATTATCACATAAAGACCTCTAAGCTAATCCTCAAAATAAAATATTCAATTTCATAAAAATTATTCATATCAAAATAATATTTCTCTTCCACAGATTTCTTAGATTCTATCTCAAAAGTTCTCATTTCCTCCTCAATTTACGTAATTAAAATAAAATAATTCAATCTTAAAACCCTTTCTCAAATAATTAATTTTTATTTCAAGAAAACAACTCTAATACTTAATATTTGCATCAAGACTCTAATTAAATTCAATCTCCGATTATATTTCTTTTCATATCAAAATTATCCATTTATTTTATAAGTATTATCATTACGAACAAAAAAAGACTTTTATAATTTCATTCTTCACATCCTTACATCTTAATAAAATTCAAGAATTATACTCTTTCAATAATTTTCTCATTTAACTTTTAACTAACAAAATAAATAAATAAGTTTAAATCTCCAAATCTCCGAACCCCCTGAACTTCGAATAAAATTCATTCCACATCCATAAGTCTCCCTTCCAATAGATAAAAATAGTTCAATAAATAAAAATCTTAATGAAACTTTTAAATTTAGATTTTTTCAACTACTAAGAGTAATCTCATTCTTTACATCCATATAATCTAACTAATCCATTTCTAACTAATTTTCGTTCAGATATAAAAATAAATAAATAAATAAATCTTTATACCTCTCTAAAATTTTTTCCTTCGTTCCTCGTCGAAACAAGTATCGATGCCCAAATCTGTTGTGAATCCAAGCATAAATTTTAATCTCTCAAAAATACTAACACAAATCAATTAAATTATTTATTAGAATGCAAATCGAAGCTCACCATGTTCCAAATGGTTTTTGAACATCGAAACCCCTTTCGCAACTCGTTCTTCACGAGTCTAGGACATCATGTTTCGTCATTTTCGTGCCCAAAAATTTAGATTGTGTTTAAAACTAGGGCATCGCCTTTCGTCTTCTTTGCTCATCTTCTTCGCACGGAACTGTAGAACACATATGTGTTCTTCTTCATCACGCACAAAAACCCAGCAGCAACAACCATAGTGTTGCTCTTCTTTCTTGTTCTTCGTGTGTGAAACACACACCAGGTTGCGCACGACAGCAACACACCAGCAACACACCTTCATCAAAGACCATAAACCTTCGTTTTCATGGACCAAATTGCAAACCCCATCTTTATTTTCACGAATCAACAACCCTTCTTCCTCTGTTCATGATTTATAGCAGCAACAACCAGCACTTGCTGGTTTCCTTCTTCCTCACACATGAACCAACTAGGGCATCACTTCTTCGTTTGTACCAACTCACACTAGATCTACGACACACACATATCTCTTCTTCTTCGTTTAACGCAGCAGCTTCTTCTTTTAGTTCGTCCTCCATCCGTGAGTTGCACACAACAGAATGAAAAACCCCCAAATTGTTTTGCCCCAAATCACCTTCGTTCTTCTTTCAGTCCTTCAAATCGCAACAACCCCATCTTCATCTCCAAATCTTCGAATGCATCAGCAACAACAAGGATTTCTGTAACACCCCAATTTTTCAACTGGACCTCTATTCATGTGTTACCTCACGTGTGGATCGTCACCTGATGAAAATCAAGGTGCTACCAAAAATTTTCTTCTGTCAAAAATCTTTTCTTCAAAATCTTGCTCATAATCATTAGTTCTCAAGTCATTTACCGGACTTTGCAATGCAATTTATAAATAATGTAGAGGAAATATTTAAAACTTGTATTAAAACAAAAATGTTAAACATATAAAATTGTTCTCAAATCTAATCAATTGAATTTAAAACCAAATAAATACATATCATTTCAGAAAGATTAACAAAATATCACCTCCAATACCACCTATCCCGAACTACCTCCCCATGAGGTGTCCAATTAAAGTGTGAGTCTTCAGATGTGTGTCATAGTATTCTAAGTCCAGATGTACCTGAAAATAAAGTGGGAGTAAGCTCGAAAGCCCAGTGAATCGTTCCTACACATCACATGCATTATATAAACTCAATCCAAAATATTACAAACACTTCCAAGCATTAGGCGTTCAAACTTCCAACATTTATTTGTTTTAGTCAGAGTCTAAGATCGAAAGAGGGTTGAGATGCCTATCGGTATTCCCTGTGATCCAATCAAATTTCAGAGGGTTCCAATAATCATCTAAAATCAATCGACACTCACATCACAACCTAAGAGAGAGTACTTATATCGACTCGTACCGTCTCCCAAAGACTTCGAGCTATCACAGTCAGCTCCGGGTGAGAATACATACGATCCGTCTTGTAGCTCGACAATCTCAAGCAGTAACATATAGGAGATGTCACCTCGATCCACTTCAGGCTCAATAATCGCACCGGTACGTGGATTCTTAATCAATCATTGTCTTATTTTAGTTTTACAAACAATCTCAAAACACATTGAACATCATACAATTTACTACGAAAATAATTCCAATTATGTATGCAAGTTAACATTATAAGGTGCATGAATAAATAATATGATCTAGATGCATGTGTTCCTAGTCATGCACGTTATAATTGAGTACATCTAAGTGCAAATCTTTATATTCAACCATGACATGAGATGAATTATGCATGAGCCTCAATAATTTATCATATATCACACATCATTCACATAAGCCAAATAATTTCAATCAATTTCTTAATAAAATTCTAATAACCTGGAACTAGTCAATCAAATGCTTAGAATCTTAAATCCGTATAATACATATGAGCAAGGAAGTCACGCCCACCTGATTCCACCGGTCTTCAGGGCGACCTTGCTTTCCTTCTAAATGTTCAGTACTCTAAATTGTAAAATCTGTAATTCAACAATTAATGAGATTCTCTAAGTTTTTTTTAATTCATATTTAATTTCATTCACTAGATTCTTAAGCTTAAATAATTTCTAAAATGATTTTTTAAAGTCTAAATAGTTTCTAAATTTATTATAAGGTTTAAATATCAATTTTGACTATTTTCGAGTTATTTCTGAATCCTAGAATATCATATAATTAAAATAAAATAATTTCAAAGTTCTTCGAATTTCTTAATTTATCATTAAAACTTTAATAATTAATTTCCAAACTTTTGCGATTTATTTACTTCTAAATGAATTTATTTTTCAAGCTCTTATTTTCTTTTTCCAATTTAAATAAAAAAAATTTCTAAATAATCAAAATTATTTTAATATTCACATCCAAGTATTTAAAGTTAATTAAAATAAAATTTCCCTTCAATCTTCTAGTCTCCATAATCAAAATAATTTATTCATATGTTAAATAAATTAATTACGAACAAAATAAGACTTCTAAATGTCAAACTTTTAGTTTTTCAGTATTTAAAATTTTATTCTTTTTCCTATGACATATTTAAAGCTTTTAAAGGTTTATATTATTTTTTTTTCAATTTCGAGGTTTTGAATATATATATATATATATATATATATATATATATATATATATATATATATATATATATATATCTTGTTTCTTCACATAAAAATCAATGGAATATAATTACTTTTTATTATCTAAAAATTAAATTCAAAAATCAAAATTTATTATACCTTTCAACTTTGAGTCCGAAGCTGGCATCACTCGTCGTCTTCGTCGCGCGATCGACGTCCAACGACGAACCCACACCTCACATCTACTGTTACAACTTCATTCTTTGTCCAGCAACCACAACACGCCACCAGTTGTTTTTCGTTCTTTAATTTCCCAACCAAAAAGTCATCAATTGCCCAACACTAAGGCTATGTTTGGTTGCTAAGAAAATTTTTCTTGAGAAAATATTATTTTCTTAAGAAAATGTTGTTGAGAAAATTTTCTCATGGTTGTTTGGTTGGACATGAGAAAATTTAATAAAAGTTAGTTATAGGTAGTTATTTTTTAAATTGATGTACAAAAAATTTTCTCATGAGAAAATTTTATTTTCTCACCTTTTTTGCTGAGAAAATTATGGTGAGAAAATGGTGAAGGTGAGAAAATTTTTAAAATTTTTTTCTCACCCTTTTGTTCATCTAAACAACAGAAAATTTCTATTTTCTGTGCAACCAAACACAACCAAAGATTTCAAACCAAAACAATGCACAAATAGAATTCAAACCAAGAAGTTGTGCATCATTTCCTCCGTTTCTTTAACAACCACACAACCGGCAATTGACACAAAACCCCAGCTCATCCTTCCTTCACGGCTCATCTTCTTCCAATCATGGATTAGCTGCAACAAAATACTCCAACAACTTTCCCCCAAATCACGATTTCAGCTTGTCAAAAATCCCCTTCTTCGTCCTCTGTTTTTAACGACCGTAGAACCAAAAATGAAACTCAGATTCACGGCACCACCATAATTCATTCACGGTTTCATGGCCAACGTAACAGCCCCAATAATGAATCAAAGTCATCTTCTTATTTGGTTGTTCATCGTTCCAGAAAAAAACGCATGCCCCAATCCCCTTAATCTGATCGTCACACACACCATCATCAAAATCAAAGCCTCTAAATCACACCAATAACATTACCATAAATTTTTTTTTTCTGCTCGTGTGACGCTGCAGCAACAACTGTTGCTCTTCATAGCAGCTGCTTCCGATTTCCTTTCCTTCCTTTGTTTTCCTCTGTTCTTCATTCATCATCTTCACGGCCAACAGGATCAGAATTTCAGTCTTCCTTCATCCAAATCACAGCAGCACATTTTCCTTTTCTTCCTTGCTTTTCGTCTTCACGGACCGAACCAGAAAGTTCAAGATCTGAAAATTTCCTTCGTCCAAAACCAGCAAAATCACAGTCAAAACCCACCAAATTTCTACATTTCCCCTTCATTCTTTATGTCCAAAATGCAGCTGCTCCTCTGTTTCAACAAGCAGACGAACCCAAAAATGGAGCAAATTTGGCCATCGTTACCTCTTTCAAAATTTCTGTTGGATAACATCACAATCTTGACTCAAAAATTTCATATTTCAGCCCAAAATCACGAACCAAAAATTGGAGCCCAAGAAATTGATTGTTGGTTCTCCTCTTCCTCTGTTCATGGTTCATGGCAGCTGTAGCCAAATCACGCACACACATCTCGTCTTCTTCGTTGTCACAGACCAGCATCACAACCAGAAATTTTTGGTTTTTTTCCTTCCATCTACAGCACGTCCCTTTGTTGTTCCTCTTTGTTGGCGGTGAAGGTGTAGCAACAGCACGCACGACAAGCAATAACAACTTCAATCTTTTCCTTCACGCTCGGATTGCAGCAGCAGCTGCACCACCTCCCGGCCAACAGAAACTCAAATTGTGATTTACAACACCATCACAATCTTCCTCTTCTTTAATTCAACTCAGCCCCTAAAAACTAGATTCTTCTGTTCTTCTTCTTCCATATTTCTCTATCGCTGCACAGACCAAAAACTTCTGGTTCGATCGCCCAATTTCCAGATTTTGTCATTTTTCTTTCTTTTTTTTGAAGTTTGAAATTAAGCTTCTATTTATTGATTTATTATTGTTTTCTTTTTCTGGCTAATCATTTTGATTTATTTAAGACCTTATTATAAGTTTATTTACGTTAATAATATCGTTAATAATATCGTTATCCTTACCTATCGATTTTTTTCTTCTTCCATTATATGTATGAATATTTTTTTCAACCATCAATTTGTTCAAATTTTCCCAATTACTACTTTCACCCATCACCCATCAATAAAATTTTTCAATACTACACTTCATCATATTTTTTTCTAACTAATTCAAGCTAATAACGAATATCAATTTATTTTGTCTTGCTATACCCATATTTATATTTTATTATTATTATTACATTTTTTTTTGTTATTTATTTTAAATCATAATTTTCCTACAAAAATAATATTTTATTTTACATTCACGCGCTACGTAACACGTTCGTAGAATTGCGGGGTGTTACAATTTCCTTCTTCCTCAACACCGATTTTTTATTTCTTCTTCATTCTTTGGTTTGGTCGTCACCTCAAAAACCACAAATCAAAGCCCCAAATTTGAAAATGCGCAACACACAAACGAAAACCCCAATCAAACCCCAATCAATCCCCAATCATGTTTTGCATCTTCGTTTGATCGTCACAACCCATGGTGTTTCCAGATTCTTCATCTTCATTCGGTCACAAAAAACAAGATTCTTCTTCAATTTTCGGTTCTTCTTGGTTCATCATTCTTCCAAAATTTTCCATTTTTTTTCTATCAACCTATATTAACTTTTATTCTAATATTAACTTCAATATTAACTTTACTAAGACAATAATTTCAATCAATCAATATTTAATTTTATTTCTCAAATCAATCTTTGATTTTTAATCTACCCCATTATTTTCACCAACTAATATTTCATTTATTTATTTTTCTAAACCATAGTCCATGCATATATTTAAATAAAATATAATTTTTAATTTATTTATTTCTTGAGTTATTAATTTTTAAATATTTGTTATCGACGTGCGCGTAAGCATCGTATTATTTTTATTTTTTGAATTTTCTTTCAATTATTAATATTTCGTGAACCTATTATATTTAACTCAACTATTATTAATTCTCAAATCTATTTTCTGTGCTGTAATACCTGAAATTTTGGTGTTATAATATCCAAGATTAGAGTAAAAAAATAATTAATTACTATTCAAATATACTTAAAAAATACGGTCACTATTTTGTCGGCAGACAAATTAAGATTCGGCGGTCATTGTAGCTACAGTAACAAACTATTAGCTATTGTTTAGTTTCGTCTTTTTCTGCCCCCCCCCCACACACACACACACACACACATTTTGAAAATTCATTCCAACAAGAAAGAAATAATTTTCTTGCTTACTTTCTTCTCTTCTCTTGTTCTTTGGCTGTTCTATACAACAAATATAGTAGTAGGAAGGAGAAAACCCCAATTTCTGCATAGCAGTAGTGAAGATCTACAGTTGAAGTAATTGGATGGTTCTTCTGATTAAAGCAGGTATAATGACTCTGCTATAGTCTCTATTTAAGATTGGAGATGTCGTTATTCATTTTAGTATGCATACGTAGTCTACTGTTCATATATATGGTGCTGTTCACTGTTACCATTTAACACTGTTCATATATACGGTACTGTTCATATAGACGGTACTTGGACAATTATTAAATCACGTTTTCAAAACGTAGATCCTGAAGACTGACAGGCGAAATCTCGAAACAAGGGGGAATAACAACTCAAAGATTGAGGTGAAAGTGATTACTCTACTCTCTAGTATTATTTGAATTTTAATATTTAATATGTGATGTTTACATTGTTTGAATGCCTAGAAGTATGCAAGAATATTGATTTAATGATTTTCCTTTCTTTTTAATTTATATTGTTTATGACCGAGAGAGTATGCTTTGTAGTTGCGTCTTGTACAATCTTTTATATCAGAAATCGAAAGTCATTGTTTTCATTTATGAAAATATTAATTTATGGTGTCATACTGATGGAATGTTTAAATATTGATGAAATATTTATTATCCTCTATACACAAAAAATAAAATTTAATAAACATTTTAACCACGTACTGGCGCAGGGACAAATATCCTTCGTGTGTGTTTCATGCAGAATTAGAGCTGGTTGTCAGGATTGACACTAGAGTGGACTGAGTTTCAAGAATGATCCCACTTCACAGAGAAGGATTTGAGTTTCAAGATTGATCTCTCTCCCCAGATCTGGAGCACAGAGGTTAACCCTTTCGGTCTAATTAACAACTGTTGATAAATAAATGTTTAAACATCTAATAAATGATAAGTGTTTGTATGTTCAGTGTTTGATTTAAATAATGCTATTAATGTACTGTGTATGATCCACTGGACTCTTGAGCTCACACTACTCACTCTTTTTTTTAGGTATCTATTGAAGACGTTGTTTTGGCACATGAATGTTAAAAAAAAACTTTAATTGTTATTTTCAATTGTGGGGCTTGTGATCCACCATATTTGATCATATCAGATGTTGGTCATTAGGCCAGATAGTATTTGTATTATCAAAAGTTGGCTATGCAGCTCACAAGATTAATCATAAATTAATGTCTTTAGTTATTGTGTGGTCCCAAGATTATTGCTGTTCTATTTCTAAGCAATTGTATTTTATTTTGTACCTTGGGATATAATCTGGTGCAACTAACATATGTGAGAGATGATGTAAAGAAAAAGTAATATCTTCAGTTCTCAGATAGAAAGCAGGATTAACTGCACTCGAAAGTAATGACGTCTCAAGCTACGAGACAGCCACGTCGCCTATGACGTAAGTGACAGATTCGGGAGCTGGGGTGTTATATGTGCGTATTAAAAGCTATTATTTATTTTTAACTCGAAGTTTACATCATATATATGTAATTAAAATATTTATTTTATTTCTTGATTGATTGTTTTGTATTTTGATTTAAATCGCGACGTGCACACGTTCGTGAAATTTTGGGGTGTTACAATAATCAACAATAATGTCAGTGCATTCTTCTTTGACTTAAAATTCTCAAAATAAATATTAATTAGTCAAGAAAAAAAAATATGAATTAAAAGCAACAAGTACAGTCTTAGTTAGATAGGGAAGAGACTCAAGGTGTTAGTCTCGATCAGACAGGGTTGAGACTTTGTTGTGAGTCCTGGTTAGTATTGGCCGAGACTTTCACATGATTCTTGGCCAGTAGTGTCTAGTCGAGACTCATGCTGTGAGTCTCAGCTAGCTTTAATCAAAATTCTCCCATGTGTTTCGGTTACCTTTGACTTAGACTCATATAGTAAGTCTCGACCACATAGAGATGAGACAATGTCCTATTTCTTCTAAAAGAAATATGAGATTTTCATTAGAATGACATAGAAGAATACCTCATTGGTACCTACATTGCTTGTAGAATCTATTTCTTATGTTATTTTTTAAGAAATTAAAGTAAAAGTTAATCCAAATGAATGCCCTAACAACAAAAACAAAAATAAACATGTTATTGTTATATTTATTCACTATTATAAACTTAAAAGTTATATTACAATACAAACCTTATAGAAAATTGGTCATGGTCTCATCGGAATGTTCATCAGAGTCTCGTCAGAATGTTCGTTTGAGTCTAATGTGCTCGCCGAAGATAAAATATTGATGGTAGGATTGGTTGTTGTGGGATAGAGTGAAGTAAATGAGGTTATTTGGTGGTAAATAAAATTTTTAATTAAGAATAAAATGATTATTTTTAAAAAAGTGGGGTAAAAAGAGCCATTTATTGGGTGATTTTAGCCTCTACCTAAATTTTGTGGGTGTCCATTTATGCAAGTTTCTCCTAAGAAAATACAACTAAGTTGAGCCAAGTCGGTTTGTGGCCGGGGCCTTTCCATCGAGACCCTTCGCTAAACCCTTAAAAAAACTATGCTCTTTTCGACTTCACCGCTTACCAACAAACCTAATTCTTGTACTTCTATGTTTGTCCTCTCAAAACTTGACATTTCAAGCCCGAATTAAACCCAACATGAAAAACCCTAACGATTACGAATAAAAAAAAAAAAAAAAGAATCAACAAGTAGAAAAAAAAGGCGCCAATGGCAGAATCATAAGAACGAATTGATCTGAATCTCGTTCACATTTTCCCTCAAACTAAGTGAATCCACGGACTTCAATTAACACTTTCAGAGCCGAAGCGGCCATGGACGACAGCTTGTACGACGAATTTGGAAACTACATCGGCCCCGAGATCGAATCCGACCGAGACAGCGACGGAGAAGAAGAAGAAGATGACGAAGACCTCCGAGACAAGCCTACCGCAGAGCAGGAAGCTTCCGACGACGAAGAAGCTGCTCCGGGCGCTTCCAATGGCTGGATCACTGCTTCCAATGACATCGACATGGAAAACCAGGTCGTCTTAGCGGAGGATAAAAAGTACTACCCTACCGCCGAAGAAGTTTACGGAGAGGATGTTGAAACCCTAGTAATGGACGAAGACGAACAGCCACTCGAACAACCGATTATCAAACCTGTTAGGAACATCAAGTTCGAGCTTGGCGTGAAGGATTCTTCGACGTATGTTTCGACTCAGTTTCTACTAGGGCTAATGTCGAACCCTGCGTTAGTTCGGAATGTGGCTTTGGTAGGGCATCTTCATCACGGAAAGACGGTGTTCATGGACATGTTGGTGGAGCAGACTCATCATATTTCCACGTTTGATTCCAATAGTGAAAAGCACATGAGGTATACGGATACTAGGATTGATGAGCAGGAGAGAAGGATTTCAATTAAGGCGGTTCCCATGTCGCTTGTGCTCGAGGATAGTAATGCCAAGTCTTATTTGTGTAATATTATGGATACGCCTGGGCATGTTAACTTTTCCGATGAGATGACTGCGGCGCTTAGGCTTGCTGATGGGGCCGTCTTGGTTGTTGATGCTGCTGAGGGAGTGATGGTATGTCCAGCATTCAGTTATTTCTTTTATAAATGTTATGACATTATTCTCAATGGAACGGTGGTATTTTTAATTTTCAGGTTCCTATTCTATTTGTGTTAGTGGCGCTTTGATGTTTTTTGGTTGGTTGTGTGGAATTAATTTCAGTGAGGGAAGCAACCTATTTTATATGAGGATGCCAACTCCACCAATAAGCTTTTAATTCAAAGATATTTTTTTCAGTCTTGTTATTGTTAAGATTTTTAACCTACGATGACATAAGAAGAGATATATAGAAAAGATTTAACCTGTGTAATTTGGATGCCAAGTAAGCTTTTGATAGTGGAGAAAGTGGATTTATGTAGCTAATCCCATATAGTTGAAAGAAAGGCTTAGTTGAGTTGAGTTGAGTAATTCAATAATATGTTCAAATCATTTTGTGGTAAATCGAATTGTCCATCATATGTTTAACCAATTCACATCATGATTCTAACAAGTGTGTTGTAAAACCCAAGTGAAATTTTAAAGTCTATTCCCTTGCGTGTACTGGAAGTTAAGCTCTTCATTGGGAAAAACTCAACTATCCATACTGCTTGGTAACACAGTCAAAGAATCTTTGACAAGGATAAAAAAAAACTTGGATTCACCCTAAACTTCAGTTCCTTAAACTTCAAAATTTGATCACATAATTCTTATTCAGAAGGTTGAAATTTTTAAATGCTTGACATCTTCAAATTTGGAGAAAAAAAATGTCTAAATGTTCTAAAGATCTTTGTTGAAATGCACATTCGGATTAGATGTATCTTACTTCTATTGTCATGATTATATAGGTTGATTACTTATTAAACAGCTTTTTGAAGAGAAACACTGCATTTGATTTCTTTTGCTTTTGTTTTTCCCCCTGCATTGTAACCTTGTTTGCTTGATTTTTCTGTTGTTTATTCTGAGTCTTTTAGGCATGGAAGTGATACTTCGGTTTACCCGTCCATTTCTGAGAGTTAGTGCAACTGGACTGAATCATTTTTCTCAGTGTGCTAAATATTTGGAAAATGATACCAACAATTATGAAATATAAGCTGCGAATTTTATTGGACAAGGTTATAACTGCTTGATGTGATATGATATGTTCATTTTAAATATGATGATCAGGTAAACACAGAGAGGGCTATACGTCATGCAATTCAAGAAAGGCTTCCTATTGTAGTTGTAATTAATAAGGTAACTATTTGTGATTATTCTGGAATCCTACTCTCTCTCTCTCTCTCCTTGCTGTCATTAGAAGTAATATGCACTAATCTATTATCATATTTTCATCTTCCATTGTTTCCCCTTAAGGTTGACAGACTGATAACTGAACTCAAACTGCCTCCAAATGACACCTATCATAAGCTAAGGCATATAATAGAAGTAATCAATAATCACATCTCTGCTGCATCAGCAACTGCTGGAGGTGTCCAGGTCATCGATCCAGCTGCGGGCAATGTTTGTTTTGCAAGTGCAAGCGCAGGGTGGTCTTTCACGTTGCAGTCGTTTGCAAAGCTTTATGTTAAGCTACATGGGATACCATTTGATGCTGCAAAATTTGCATCCCGTCTTTGGGGAGATATGTATTATCATCCTGATACTCGGGCTTTCAAGAGGAAGCCCCCAATGAGTGGTGGAGATAGATCTTTTGTGCAGTTTGTCCTTGAGCCTCTGTATAAGATCTATAGCCAAGTAATTGGAGAACACAAGAAGAGTGTTGAAGCAACTCTTGCTGAACTTGGTGTTACCCTCAGTAATGCAGCATATAGGTTAAACGTTCGACCTCTTCTAAGATTGGCTTGTAGCTCGGTTTTTGGTTCCGCTACTGGCTTCACGGATATGTTGGTTCAACATATTCCTTCTGCCAAGGAGGCTGCGAGCAGGAAGGTAGAGCACATATATACTGGGCCTCGGGATTCTTCTATTTATGATTCAATGGAAAGTTGTGATTCTTCTGGCCCTCTAATGGTTAATGTTACAAAACTTTACCCCAAGTCAGATTGCAGCGTGTTTGATGCCTTTGGTAGGGTTTATAGTGGTGAGATTCAGACTGGCCAGACTGTTCGTGTACTAGGAGAAGGTTATTCACCAGAAGATGAAGAGGACATGACCGTAAAAGAAGTGACAAAGTTATGGGTTTATCAAGCTCGTTACCGTATTCCCATAAGCAAAGCTCCTGCTGGTTCATGGGTACTCATTGAAGGTGTGGATGCTTCAATCATGAAGACTGCAACACTTTGTAATGTTGATTATGACGAAGACATATATATATTCAGGCCTCTTCTCTTCAATACCCTTCCCGTTGTTAAGACTGCCACAGAGCCTTTGAATCCTAGTGAGTTACCAAAAATGGTGGAGGGTCTTAGAAAGATTAGCAAGAGTTATCCTCTGGCCATTACCAAAGTGGAGGAGTCAGGGGAACATACTATACTAGGTACTGGTGAGCTATATTTAGATTGTATAATGAAGGACCTCAGGGAGCTGTACTCTGAAGTGGAAGTCAAGGTGTGGATGTTTTTTTTCATTTTGGTTATCCCCATCTCTGTTCCCTTTATTCTCTTCTCCCCATTCAATCTTTCTTTTATTCATTGTTGTTTTTGGGTGCATCTCTTTTGTCCAGCTTCACTGTAATTTGGGATTATGCTTAATGGGCATGCTTATTGTTTATGTGAATTGTTTTAGTTTAATTAGAAAATGCTTGCTGTTGGTGTAGGTAGCAGATCCAGTCGTTTCATTTTGTGAAACAGTGGTAGAGACCTCATCAATGAAATGTTTTGCTGAAACACCTAACAAGAAAAATAAAATAACCATGGTATGGAGCTCTCTCTCTCTCTCTCTCTCTCTTTTTCTCTTTTCTTTGTTTTTTTTTTGAGAGCAAAAAAGAAATAGTTATTATTTTGTTTATTTGGCGTTAGATTTCAGAGCCACTAGAGAAAGGGCTTGCAGAGGATATTGAAAATGGTGTTGTAAGTATAGATTGGCCTCGCAAAAGACTTGGTGACTTCTTCCAGACAAAGTATGATTGGGACTTGCTTGCTGCTAGATCTATCTGGGCTTTTGGGCCCGATAAGCAGGTAAGGTCACTGACTCACTGATATAATAGTTAGTATCTAAGCAGCTAATTTTGACCCCATAAAGTCAAACTTCTTTCATATGCTCTTTACTAGATACTAGGTCTAAAATTTCTTTACTAGATTGCAACCCTGTTTAATTATTGTTTGATTTCCCTCATATCATTCTCTTCTTATTATTTCTGGACTGATTCTGTTTGTAGGGCCCCAATATATTGTTAGATGACACACTTCCCAGTGAAGTGGACAAGAATTTATTGAATTCAGTCAAGGATTCAATTGTTCAGGGGTAAACTAGTCTGTTTAATCTCACTTTTGGCTATTTGTATGGTAAAGCTTTGTACTTATGTTGAATTGTGTTACTCTTAATCAGGTTTCAGTGGGGTGCACGAGAAGGGCCCCTCTGTGATGAGCCCATCAGAAATGTGAAATTCAAGATTGTAGATGCAAAAATTGCTCCTGAGCCTTTGCACAGGGGCACTGGTCAAATCATTCCCACTGCTCGACGGGTTGCATATTCAGCTTTCCTCATGGCAACTCCAAGGCTTATGGAACCAATATACTACGTTGAGGTATGTTATCTATTGGTTGGAAAAACAATTTCTAATTTGGACAAAAGACCAAGAGAATAGACTGACATTCCTCTAGTTATAGTTCTGAATCTTCTTATTGGTTATTTTCAGATACAAACCCCTATAGATTGTGTCTCTGCAATCTACACGGTTTTATCTCGCCGGCGTGGGCATGTTACAGCTGATGTTCCTCAGCCTGGCACCCCAGCTTATATTGTCAAGGTTTGGTGATAATGATATCCTCGCATTTTTTTTTAATATCACTGTAAAAGAATACTTTGTTATTCTTTGTTTTCTGTCGCCTGCTAGCTAGCTATCCAATTGCCTGCTTATATTGAATTTTATCTTTATTCTCTCTCTCTCTCTCTCTCTCTCTGTGGATGTTTAGGCGCTTCTACCGGTGATAGAGTCATTTGGCTTTGAGACAGATTTGAGGTACCATACGCAAGGACAGGCTTTCTGTTCATCTGTTTTTGATCATTGGCATATAGTTCCTGGTGATCCCTTAGACAAAAGCATTGTACTTCGGCCGCTTGAGCCTGCACCAATGCAACACCTTGCTCGTGAGTTTATGGTGAAGACCAGGCGCCGCAAGGTATGGTTTTCTTCTACTAAATCTTAAGACCTATCATGAGATCCTATAAATAGTTGATTTTGAGAAAAACTAACTTCATGATCTTTCCTCCGTTCTTGGCAGGGGATGAGCGAAGATGTTAGCATCAACAAGTTCTTTGATGAAGCTATGATGGTTGAACTTGCCCAGCAAGCAGCCGACCTTCATCAACAAATGATGTGAACGATAAAACATGTTTCTTCCCTTGTTTTTTGTGTATGATGTTAGAACACAGAGCTGTGTATTAATGAATTGTTGCTTCTATCACTAAAGATTCCACCAGTATCTGGTGGAGTTTGTAATTTATATTTGGTGCTTATTTGTTAAATCAGTTGGAAATTTGAATTTTGATTGCCTATGGTTCTTATTTGCTGCTAAAGCTCTCATCATTTGTTACTAAAATCCTGCATATATCTGTTTTCTTGGATCAATCCCATTGGTGAGTCAGCCGCAATTAATTGGTTAATTAAAGTTATATATATATATATATATATCATTACAATCATTTGATCTTTGTTAAATTTATACAATGTCCTGTGGAATCCTTCAAACTCTAAGCAAGGGGTTCTTTACACCGACTTGTCCACTCTTGTTATTGTACTTCATATTTCTTTTATTTTTTTTTCTTTGTTTATGGTGGGAATAAAAGAGTATTTGTGCATAGGTTCAATTTCCTTCCAACAAGAAAGAATTTATACAGAAAGAAAGGAAATGAAAACTCTACAATGTCGGATCTGAAAACTTCTACAACAACGTGTTCAGTCATCGTAAAAACCGTAGCAAACCAGTGTACTAAAAATATAGCATCTACACCAAAAACTAAATCAGTGAACTTATTTTCAAAAGAAGCCCTCCATCACAAACCACGCTGAAATTGTGAATTTACTATTTAGTTGTCTTTTGAGTCACTTAAATTTCCCATCCAAGCTGGTGGAAGCATACCTGTCTGCTCATGCACCGTCTTGAACAGCGGAGGCAACATCTTATAAACCCCTGCCACCTCCGTCATTGCACCAGAAGAACATTTGCTTCCTCCAGCTCCACCAACCATTTCTCCATTACTTTCATTTGTCCAAATACTAATCTTTGGCTTCAATCCCTGCACTGCACTTGCATTAAGCCTTGCAATCTCCTGAAACATCCCGCCATTAATCATCATGTAATCCCTCAATGCAGCATAGTTGCCTCCCAAAGCCTCTAAAAGCTTTCTCAAGTGAGTTGCTTGTGCTTCAGCCATAGCCACAAGCCCTTCTGCTTCTTTCTTCCTCGCATACAATTCTCCATCTGCAATTTGCTGTCTTTCAAACAGTGCTGCAGCCGAAATAGCTCTCTGTGCCTCTGCTTCCTTCTCCTTCTCATACAGCTCTGCTTCTGCCTCCTTCTGTTTCTTATATAACTCCCAATTTGCCTCTTGAACCTGCAACAATAAACAATAACACTATAAATATGATTATACCACCAACTTAACCCAAGAAAAAACAATCCTGGGTAATTTGATTTTTTCACTCTAAACAATCATGGGAATTTGTTTTTAGATTTTGAACATTAACTCAATAGGGCCCTTGAACAGGAAAAAGGAAAGAAATCTACATGGGTTTCTAGATTTTGAACAGTAAATCAAAAGGGTCTTTAATTATTCTCACCCTAGCTTCGTACTCAACCCTGGCTTTGCTCAAGAACTCAGCCCTGAACTTCTCAGTTTTAGTCATGGCAGTCATCTTCTCCACTTCCCTCTGTAACTCAGCCTCTCTAAGAGCCACAGCCTTAGAAGCTTCCACGTCTGCCATCTGACTCTGCTGAAACCACCCCGCCTTCTTCATAGCCAACTCTGCATTGGCCTCAGCTACATCAGCTTCCTTCTCGTTCTCAAATATCTTCACCTCTGTCCTCACCTTAATCTCCTCCTTCCTCCATTCTCCTTGCCTCTGCGTAGATATCACTCTCGTCTCTGCATCGATCGTTGCCGCGTTCTGCATCGTCTGGCCTTCTCTCATCTTGGATCCAATCTCTCCCTTCATCTTGGCTTCCGCCACGTCCACTTTTGCCTGGTTCGCCGCCTCCATCTGCGTCTTCTGCCCGAGATACGAGAAGTACTCATGGCCCGGCACGTCCACCAGTTGCTTCACATTGGCATTGTATATCAACAGCCCAAACTGGTTCAACTCAACCTGAACTTTCTCAAACACTTCCTTCTTAAACTCCTTGGTGCCTCTGAATATCTCTTCCATTGTCATGGAAGCTGCCAGAACTCTAGTCTCTCCTTCTATGATGCCTTGCACAAGCTCTTGGCAATGGTTCGAGAGCTTGTCATGTGGAGATATGAGCTTGGCATACTTGAGGAGGCTTTCTTCGTCGTCGACTCGGGGGCCGATGGTGAACACGGCGGGAAGGATGAAGGGAAGCTTCTCGGCGCTCATGGCTTGGACTTCGAATGTGTAGTTCACCGGAGAGACGTCGAAGACAGTGCAGGATTGCCCGGGAAGTACCCATGCTTTCTTCGTTAGTTTTATGTCTTCGATGCCGAAGCCAGTGACGACTAGATATTCTGAAGCCTTTGCTACGCGATACATGGCTGGTTCTTCGTGTCCCTGCAACTGTTTTTATTGTCTCAAGTATGGAAGAGGAAGAAGGAAGGCAAATTATTGGTGCTTTTTTGTGGTCTTATTGGTGCCCTTTGTCATTTCTGTTGGGAGGGTCTTTAGTGCAACTCCCAAGTAGTGACGGACTGAAATGTGGATATTTTCCAAAATATTTATTGTAGTAGAAAACCCTAAAATTTTAGTGCTCTAAACTAATATTATTGGAGAGGAAACCCTAATTCATAAAACAATTTTAGTACACCCACGGGGCTGTTTGACCCACAACATAAGATTAAACTAATTTTTAGTCTAATTCTTTGTTGACTATAACAGAATATGATAAAATATTTTTCAGGACTCACATATTTATTTTATAATTATAAGATTAAACAAACTTATTTAAAATGATGAGATTAATTTTTTGTCAAATTCAATTGTATCTCATCTTATTCTATAAAAGTAATTTAATCATATTATGTGCACCAGTTATAATTGTATATATATTTGTTGGGAACCTTAATCCTATTTTATCACTTAATATACAGAAAATGACTTAAACCCCTATTTTACAATTGTCCTAAATGATGATGTAATGTTTTAAATTACACATTATTTGAGTTATTTAAAGGGACTCCATCTTAGTGTTCAAGTCGTTCCAATGTTTCTTTTGTATTAAGTTGAACATATGGAAATAGTTGTTTAAAGGGTGGCTTAAAACTCTCTCTCTCTCTCTCGATCTTGTACGGGAAAGTTTACTTTTGGCAGCTTTTGTATTGAATTGACGTACGAAAATTAAAAAAAAAAAAAAAACTTCCTCCCATAAAAATGATTTATCAATTTAATGTTATTTAATTCTCAGGGTTTGGTCAGTCTATCACCCATTTTCCAAGTTGATTTCCTTCTTTTTCTCCTAGAAAGTGAAAACTAGGTTTCCTTCCACAATTTGGATCGAAACTTGTAATCTCAAATACTTTAAAAATTATATTTATTCTGAAAACATTTTAAAAAAGTTTTTTCGAATATCCACCATAGCAATTTCATTTTATTATTTCCTACAATATATTTAGGGATTAAAAAAAAGAAAAAGAAAAGAAAAAAAATAGAATGAGACGTGTTAGATGTTCCCATTGACATTTGCTGGTAGTAATTTCACAGCAAATCCCCGAAGCAAGTCTTTTTGATGTCAATGGAGAAATTTATACAAACGAATATTTGGGTGGGTTGCCCTCGTAAAATAAAATTAAGAACAACACTCATTCAAAATTAGTTTTTTTCTTTCACAAAAATTAAATAAAACCAGCTGCTGTGGTTGTGATTATTCTAAATAAATGTTAATTATAAAGCAAAATGGGCGGTTAGTGGGTCATGCTCGTAGTTTAGAAGCAACTAGTCCAAAGTGTAGAAGAATATAGAAATAAAAGAATGATATAAATAAATATTAAATAAAAAGTGGGTCATGCTCTTAATTTAAGTTTGCAGCGTTTGCAATTATTAAATAAAAGAATGATATAAATCTCAATATATGTATTTTTTTAATCTAAAGATAACAAATGTTGCAATTATTATTTTAATGCAAACACAACATTTGATTTAAACTTTTTTGACTAATATTACTTCATTATCAAGATATTTATCTTATTCTTATTAAGTATTGAGCCATTATAATTTTTTTTCGTTGGGAGATATAATCATTTACTTGAGAGATTATACTATAACTTAAAACTTCTAGAGGGTAGTAAAGGTAACAATTTATGATATCACACTA
Source organism: Tinospora cordifolia (assembly GCA_030144865.1). Taxonomy (NCBI): domain Eukaryota; kingdom Viridiplantae; phylum Streptophyta; class Magnoliopsida; order Ranunculales; family Menispermaceae; genus Tinospora; species Tinospora cordifolia. The sequence continues at coordinate 9,229 of JAJIYU010000014.1, read as the reverse complement.
TAATCCGACCTGAACGTGAAACACATTTGTTAGATTTGGGTTTAACATAAATAATTTTGAGTCAAAATGAATTAAACATAATTAAAAACGACTAAAATTTGGGTCATAAACGAGTTAACCTGTTAAAACTTGACACAACTATATATAAGTCAAGAAATAAATTATACGTAAGTGAATTTAAAATTAATGTATTTATTAAGTTATTAATAGTATAATTCTTTTTACTATTTTTTTAAAGAATTAATTTATTTTTAATAAATTATTTACGTTTTATATTTTTACTAATATTTTATAAAAATAATTTTAAAGTTTAGTTGTAAGAAGTTAAATAGTTTATCAGTTACACGATTATGACACAATTAATAAATAAATCAGGTTTAAATTTGCAAATGTGGCACAATTAATAAATGAGTTAAATTTAACTTTACAAAGGTGGCAAGATTAAAAAATGTGATGAGTTTGGCTTGGAATATATGAGTTCTACCCATTTATGATTCGATGACACAATTTTTCACCCTTAAGGTTAAACAAGAATATAAAGGATTAATTTACCTAATTATTTGTCCTTATTGTATAAAGTCAATATAAAGTATGAGGCATTTTAAAATTTTTCTCCATGTAAATGCAAGTATAATTAATACTTATAAAACTCATTATGTATTGTTATTGTTGTATAATAATATAAAAAACATATGTGATGGAGGTTAAAAGATTAAAAATATTATATATATATATATATATATGTGTGTGTGTGTGTTTATTGAGGTTAAAAGATTAAAAATTATAATTATAATCTTTTGTAATATAAATGTGAATTTATTCTTCAAGCTTTTGAGCTACAAGCATATTTAATGACGCTCAATGGGTGCCATTTGGTGTTCATTGAGTGCCACTGTAGGTAGACCCCCCTTACAATTTGTAATAGAAGAAATAAAACTAATAATTACATCAAGCATCAAAGTCTTTGATAACATGATATAATGGCTAGATGCCCTTGCAATTTGGAACATTTTACAAAGTTTTGTTTCCATCCATGCCTCTAGTTTAAGCATTCTATATTACCTTTGCCAATGATCTGGGCTTCCACTTAAAAATCTCACCATGCAAAAATAATTAGGCAAATGTCCTTACGATGACTAAAGTCTCATAAGCCTCACTATACTTAATCGTCCTATACCAACTAAACATAGGAAACAAGATCTTCGAAAGTCAATGATCATTCACCAACATAGTCTATCAATCTTCGAGTCCAAGATTTATCTAAACCCCATAATTCCTACGCGCCATTTACCGCCTAGAAACTAGAGATATAAAATCTTAAAAATCTCGTATCTTGACCAAACAAGTCTTTTGTTTTACACATTTTTGTCTCTAACTTATGTCTTATGAGATTTTAAATTTATTTGATCTACTGTGACATCCTGGCAACACCGTCTTTTCTTAGACCTAAGGGCTCATTGCTTGGCTGAGAGGTTCTTCCATTGAATTATCAGCCTATATAAATTTTTAAAGACTAATCCCTTAGACCTACAACCTAAGCTTTGATACCATCTTTAGTATCACAGCAAACATTTTTGTAATACTTGCAAATTTGAGGAATCTTCATTGATAATCAATTTTCTATTATTGTTAGCTCAAATTGCTTTAAATGGATGAATATAAAGTAGTTTAATAATCCAATAAAAAATGACGGATGTAAATGCATTATTGATAGTTAATTGCCAAAGTTGATATATATATATTCAATAAATAGATAAGAGTAAATTAATTGTCAAAGTTGATAGAACTAGCTTGTGAAACAAAAACAAAAAGGTGAAAAAAAATAAATTATGGGTACCGAAGGTAGAAAGCTAATTTAAATTAGTACAAAAAAATTGCACGTAAACTATTCACAATAGAAAAAAATAATTAATGAGGATGGCTTGTGAAGGAAAAAAGTTGTAAATAATACATTTCATAAATAATGATAATACAATATCATGTGATGCAATATTGAATGTAGTAATATAATATAACATTATATAAAAAGATGATAATCTAAATCTGAAATCTAACTTTAAAAAAAGGTAAGAAAAAAAAAACCATTAATTAGAATATGTCCTTTCTGTTTTCAAATATCAATATTCTTTATATCCTACCTCCTATTTCAGAAATTGCCTTAATGTTTATCATTCCAATTTCCAATTTTTCTTATTTGCACAAGATTAATTGGAGAGCCTTTTTTTTTTTATTTTTTTTATTTTACAAGTAACTAAATCATTACACAGATCTAACCCTACTACATAGATAGGAAATTAGCTTTCCAGTTGCCACAATTGCCACCCCATTCTCTAAAGTGCGAGCATGAAACAACAAAACACTTAGTAAGGATCACCATTGGAGAACCTCTTCACCATTTCCCTTAAGTATTTTTCGTCATCTCTTTGTAAACATGTACATTATATAGAAAGCAGCAATAGCATCGGCATACAGTCTGCCATGCTACTGCCACTCTCCCCCTTCTCTCTTCATATTTTATTATCTTCTCACCCTATTACTTGGCTTAACAGTGTACGGTGATGTATAAACACTACACCGTAGCCCTAAACTTTAATGTTACGCCCTTTCTATGTTAAAATAAATGGAGGCAATTGACCATATGCTCACTATTAAACGTGTATAGCATCATTTCATCTTTTACATGTATGCAATTAACATTTTTCAACCATTCAATTATATGTAATAAACATGGGTATACCACTAGCCCTTTAAAATGATCTATATATATATATATATATAGATAGATAGATGGGTTCTTTAATAGTTATATGGTTGCAACCAATATTTAAAATCATTTGAAGATAGTAAGTGTAATAACACTTCTATATGGTCACTATGTAGACGATGAAGGATGGACCAATCACTACCACGAAGTAGTAACGTATGACATGTGCCACTACCAGATAACACATGTGTAACACGTGTATTTAGTCACTTTCTTCCACTTTTCCTTCGTTACAACGTTTGCAATATCTCTTGTATAACTACCAGAGAGTAGCCTACAGGAATGTCATATTTGGCTCACTTCCTCTCACTTTTACGTACCATTCATTATATACCAAAAAAATAACCGCATTATAGGTTAGTGATGCATTTAATAGTTATTAATAATAATTTATGTAAAGGATTAATATTAGTGGCAATGCAATTTAGTGCCATGCTCTTCGTTATTATTAAAAATCTTAATGACCAATTAACATTAATGATAATGAAGCTTCATGATTCCCAACTTTGCATAATACTATAAGAATAAAAGTTATACCATCTAGTTTTGTAACGACTCATGTTTTTGACATCGGATTGACGGATTCGACATATATGTACTCTATGTGTTTTCTAAAATTTTAATGAGAAAATGTATAATTATTTCTATTTTTTAATTTTGAACTAATTATTAAGAAAAATGAGAATAATATGAAAAAACATAATTTTAGAGGAAAAAATACATGAAACTATAAAGAAAATGTGTTTCTTGAGAAAAATAATTTTTAGGATTGATTTATGAATTTTTAGAACAATTACAAAATTTTTAGAGAGAGAAATAAATTTTTTGAGAGAAAAATATGATTTTTGAAAAATTATTCAATTTTTGGAGAAGATAATTGCATAAATAATGAAATAAGGTATGATTGAACATATTGATGAAAAATATCAAATTAATGGTTTTTAATAATTTTAGAAAAAAATGCAAATTTTGAGTATATATATACACGTAAATGAATATATATGTATATAAGAAAAGAAATAACAAAAAAAAAAAAAAAAACTGTGGATGGGGACTTGGGCTGACCCAGGCATTGGGCCTGGGGCGGCCCAGGCCCCAAGCGGGCCGAGCGCCCAGCCCGCACGAGTAGCATGCTCGGCTCGGGTGCCTAGCGCCCAGGCCAGGCGTGTGGGCTGGCCCACGCGCCCTGAAAGGGGTCCTGACCCCCCCTTCCTCCTTGTCTTTTATGCGGGCTTTAGGCAATTTTGATCGAATATTTGGGATTTTTGACGAATTTTCAGTAGAATTTCAGTACAAAACCATGGGAGCTCATGGTTTAGAATCTAAGGTTTTGCCATCAACTCATGACCTCCATTGTGGCCAATGAATGCTGCCAACTGGGCATCCAACATGTGAGGTTGAGTGCAACCTGGATAGCCACATGTCACCCTCATCTTTGCCAAGCAAGCATTCCCATGCAACAAAAGGTCTTCTTTGAGCTCAAGTCTAGAAATTCCAGATTTCTGTAGCCAACTTCCCTAGCTTAGATCTTCCTCAATTCTCAACCAAATCCAGTAAATCATAGCTTGATTTGAAGCTTGTACCACCATCTGCAAAGTCCCACAAGTGGTCTGCCCAATCTTGGAGCCGTCTAAAGTAGAAATCATCAACAAAAGGTGTTGTTCGCAAGTTTAAACCTAGAAAAACTAGAAAGTGTGTGTTGGAACCACCTTTCGAACTTTGAATCTTGGCCATTTCCAATTCTTTTTGGAGGTAAAATTGTACACACTCCTTATTTTTATATGTACTTTGACCTCAAAGAGTTAGAGAACGAAAAATAGGGCCTTATACATGATTTTTGGACCATTGAAGTTGATTACTTACTCACTGTTACAGCTGTGTAACAGAGACATTTGGAGCAACTTTGGGAAAGCTCACTCTTGAACCATTCTAGGCACGTCCCTGAGCTAAAAATTCATCATTTTACTCCTTATCATGAGTATTCAAGTGTCCAAGTGGTAGGAGGTAGATATTGAAATGTTTAATATGCTTTGTAAGCCACTGTTGTCAACTGTTAGATTTATTGTTGCAACAGCGCCAATAGAAATAGCTTGGGACTAGAATCGGAGCCATATTTGGGACACCTAAAGGCACCCATTCGGGCTGGAATCAGAGGCACTTTAGACCCCATAGTAGAGGTTTCAGAAAGGGATAAAGACCTGACCTTGAGCTTTTGTGGATGTGTTTTGTTATACTTGCAAATATGCTATGATTGTAGGGTGCTAGAATAGATTTCTTATGTTTTTTAAAATACAACAGAGAAATTAGTAGAGTGATAGGCATGAAATTGGCATTGCATGTTACTGATTCGAGGTACTTTTGATTAATGGATGTGTTATGATCTGTATACTGCAATTAGACACAAGAAATAAACCACAAAATTGTAATTTAATTGGGGTGGGGGGGGGGGGGGGTGGGGGAAGAATGCTAGGATGATAGTAGAAACTATGAACCCAGAAATTTCCTACAATCTAGCTAAAAATTCTGAGATGAAATTGACTGATCAAACCTTGATAGATTGAGATGAAATTTGGTGGAGAGATCCTTATATGTCTAGAAGTTGCCTACCAAATTTTAGGACATTTTGATATGTATAGGTAGGCCAATTCAGGCAAATAGTCACTACCTGTCATAGAGTATACGAGATCTGTACAGTCTCTGTATTTATACCTGGAAACCCTAGTAAATGATGTCCAAAAATGGTGATTCAAAATTATGGCAAAATTTTAGGGAGTCTAGAACAATTCTGCAAGGTTTGGCGCAAAACTGATGTACGGATTGCCCGCAAAAAAATCGAGAAAATGGTTGCGCAGATAAGGCCATAGACTAATGTTGTGCCTAAGTTATGGGAATTGGGAGTATTGCCCCCTTTTTGGCCTAATTGACTCCATAAAGACCAGAATTGACTAGTAGGGACTCTATTGACCAGCTAGGTCAGCCAGTGATAGGTTGACTAGGGTTGACCAAGATTGACCAAGGTCAATCAAATCGACTTAGCAACTAAGGCAAGTTGAACAAACATAGGTGGTCAAGTTATTGATTGACCAATGATGTACGGTTAGAGTGAGCGAAGTCCCATATCAATGATAAGAAGTTATGATGATTTCGCAGGACCCATTACTAGCGGGAGGCGACTAGTTGCGAGAAGAGCGTCGGGAGCGGAGCATACCGGTGAGTAGTTTGACTCAAGTGTCTTTTGTGATTTTTATTCCTTGCATAAAACTTGCATGATATGTTATGGTTTTATAAGATTTAAATACATCTGATTGGTTTTGAGATATTTAGCTATACACGGTACTGAGACCAAGGGCTCAAGGTTCGAGCGTAGGGTGAGGGTACATGATGAGACCTGACTCGAGGTCCGAGCGTGGGGTTAGGGCGTATGGTTAACGCCCTTAGCTTCCGACTCGTTCGAGTGATGGCACTTGAAGACCGAGCGTGGGTTAGGGTGTTTGACAAGCACGCTTAGCTTATGACCCACTCAAGTGGCCAGTACGCCTGACTTACGACTCGTTTGAGCGATGACCATAGGTTGGGTTGTTGAGTTAACCTAGCTTGGATAAGTTTTTAACTATCATGGATTTGAGATGCTTTATGAAACTGTTGCACTATTTATAATTGTTTTTATGCTATGCCATACTTTTGAATGCCATACCATCTTTACTGCTCATACATACTTTCATTGTTTTAGAATATTGGTTATGGATGACATGCTGAACTTCCTACTTGCTGAGCCATGTTGATTATAGGCTCACTACTCTATCATCATTTCAGGTTTTACAGTGGTTGACAAGGGGAAAGGCGTAGTGATTGCCTGACTCCTTGACGACTCCCTTCTCAGCTTCTTTTGGTCTTTTTCTTTTCTTTTGAGGTTGGTCATTATTATACTAGTTTAAAAGGTCAAATATGTATTTTGGACAAGACTAATGTAAATGAAATGCTTCCGTTTTGGTTGTTGCTTACTTTTGATTTTTAAGTGTTCTAATTATTCTGATATCGTCTGATCATATGTGATTTGGAAAGGGCTTAACAGTGGGCGGGCGAACTCGTCTTGGTGAGAGGGTTCGTCGGGCCATTGTGCCGATCGGGCCGCCCTTGGCTTAGGGCAGGGGGTCCGACAAGTTTATTACATCAACTACTTCATCTTCCCTAGTTTATACATGAATGACGTAGTATATATAGTCCCTAGTTAATTGTGATTAATATATGATTAATACATGGGAAAAGGGCAAAGTTTTGTGCACATCTATGGGCTAAATGTGTTCAATCATTATTGTAATACCTTGGTTTCCAAACGTTCACAATTACTATATTGATCTCATATTTAGAGATACATACACATACATATTCATTTTGTCACATAACATCGCCGAGAATCAGGATATTATTTGTTTCATACATCAATAATTGGTCCTATCAAGTCACATCCCACAAAATCATATAAGTAAATAAACGAATAACAAATAGGTTTATAACTAAAAATATGAGATGACATATTTGTTCAATTTAACCTAATAATAATCAAACTAATATTTGACTTCATGGCCGAGTTCTAAATAATAATTTAATGAATAAAATAGTCAACGATGATCTAAACCCATACCCTGCTAAAATAGGAAACAACTTTTAATTTAGAAATAACCTTGTTAGTGAGGTCTATTACTATTAAACTACTCTATGGTGTTTCGTCGACGCGAGCTTTTTCATATTGGTTACCTAAAAATAAGTAGTGCATGAGCTCAAAAAACCCATATGGATCATACACAATACATCTAAAGCATTATTAAAGTCAAAATACAAAATATGCAAATACTTATCAAACATTAGGTGTTTTAAGCAATTTAATTATTTTTTGGTTAACATTCAAACCGAAAGGACCAACCTCGGTGTTCTCATCAAAATAATGAGCGCCTAGCGCTAATGATAAGGAGGGTCATGCCCAGCATCCAATGTCCGAGAACTAGGGTCCAACTTAGTGTTTCATTTCAAATATATTATCAATTTCATAATTTGAGAACACCAACAGTGATCAATTTTGATTCACTGAGCCGGTATGTGGTTTGGTTCTTGATTATAGTGATCTTAAAGTATTTAACAAGATCAAGTGTTTCGTATGCTCAACGTCTCATATTTTTCACATTTAACTTAAAACTATTGTGAAGACATGAATTCGGTATGCACATGATTATAACAGATGTTATCCAACATATAAGGTATATCACTCATCATATTATACATGCATGAAATTAATAAATCACAATTATGACAAAATCAAACCCTAGCATGTTCCTAGGTATTCAATCAAATAGGCATACAATCATATTCTATATTTAAAACTAAAATTATATGAAAGAGTATGGTAATCATTTCCACCTGTTTCGATATCTAATGATCTTGAGATTTGCGCTAAGTCTGTAATTACTCGAGATGTTGACCTAAATCATGTAAAAATATCTTTTTAGAAATTTATCTAACTTTAATATTTTAAACCTTTAATAATTTTTTTTTCTATAAGTTTATTTATTCATTTATTTAATAGTTCAATATCACTCTAGTTTCCACTATAAACTTAACCAATAGTTTTTTTTTGTTATAAAAATCATCATAACCGATTTTCTATTTATGATTAATCTTTTTAAAAAAATTAATTTAAATTACCATACATGTATTACATGATAATTAGATTTACTGATCATTACTCACACATAGAATCTTTTTCTATGTCTACTAATATTTTTAAAATTATCTAATTTTTTCTATCAAAAATATTTTTTATTCATTTTTCAATGCCTAATGGCCTTACCATACAAACCAATAGGTTATAGCCTATCAATATAACTTATTATTTTACTTTTTTTAACTGATTTTCTCATGAAATTTCCAGCAACTACATTTTCTGAAAGATTTTTCTAATTTAATGTTTTTGCTAATTTTTTTTTCAATTACTTCAACTAGATTATTATTATTATTATTATTATTATTACTCTATTTTGAGCACACGGTATGTCCTAGTATATTATTTTTTTTATTTCTTAAACTAATTTTGTAAAAGTTAACATTTCGATCTATATATATATATAATTTCCAGAAAGTTAGTTTTCTGGAAATCTTTTTCTAAATTAATACTTTGTCGTTATTATTATTATTGTTTTTAACATACTAATAGTTTTTACAATCAGTTTTATCCTTCAACCCTAACCCTAAGTTATATTCAATAACCTACCATATGCATCTAATATTTTTATTATTAAAATTTGTGCATATAAGTTCTATGCATAATTTTCTTAAACTTGATTTTGATCATGCTTATCCTCTCTTAAATTTCTAGTACATTTTTGATTTAAAATTTCAGGACATGAAAATCATGCATATACATTAATACTATACATACATACATACATATATATATATATATATATATATATA
>JAJIYU010000013.1:0-89548 GCA_030144865.1 Tinospora cordifolia | reverse complement strand
GCATTCAAAACTATGAAATAAAAAGTAATTAAGAAGCTTAGTTATAAAATAGTTCCTCCAAAGATTTTAGAGGCATTAAAGCATCAATCAACATATCACAAGTAGAAAATGTCCCTTAATCAATAGATCATGTAGTCAAATCAGACACTGTACCCTATTAATATTTATGTTTACAAAACTCATTGTTTTCGTTAGAAAAAATAAAATTTGAGAACTGGGTATTTAGTTTTTTAAGCATGTTTTTAAGCTTATGTTTGTTTCAGACCCCGCTTGTATAAATCTTTTTGTTTGGATACATTTTTAAAGCGTCAAATAGAAATAAACAAATTAGTCTAGTTCAATTTTTAGGATATTTCTATCCAATTGCTCTATATTTGAAGAGATTTTTTTTTTAATACCAAATCATCTTCAATTTATTACTCTTTTTTTTTAAAAATATATTATTAGAATGTTACTTTTTAATTCTATTTTGTATTATTGTTTTCTTAAAACTTAAAATAATGTACACGTAAATTTTATTTCATTTATTTAATAATTAATAAATAAACAAATAAATATATAAACACATAAATAAATAAATAAACATAAAAAGAAAGTTTTTGTTTATTTTTAAAAAATAAGTATTAAAAACAAAGAAAAATAAAACAAAAAAAAAAAAGAAAAAAAGGCCTCCTATGGGTAGTGGCTGTGTTTTGATGGGGTTTGGAGATGCCACTTCTACTTTATCAATGTTAGATTATCCAAAAATTTCAACTCGCTGTCAAGATCAAACAATCTAGGAAATATTAATATGTAAACCGACCTATATTTTTTAAAAATTTCTCCCAAGTTTTATTAAAATATTTATTCTATATTCTAGCCAAACAAAAAATTATTTGTTTTAAAATACAGAAATGTAATTTTAGAACGAAAAATGGTTCATTTCTTTTATTTATTTCACAATACATAAAAGTTTATTTATTTATTCATCTACGAGAAAGCGAATTGGAAATAAAAAATGATTTCATTTCTTTTAAAATGAAATGAAAATGGCCAATATAAAAAGTTACAATTTTTGCCATTTCTTTATCACATGGAAATGCTGGATCGGATTGTACCGCAATTCTTTTGAGCCGTTCGTTCAGTGAGCGTCCCCTATTTAAACCCTACAGCTCCCTGCAACTCGCGAAATCATCGCTAGGGCTCCTTGTTTACCATTTGCAGGCTCTCGCCTTGTCGGAACTGGTTCAAATCTTCGTTGGTTTTCGAGGTTTGTTTATCATTCGCATTGTTCAATCTTCTATCTGCACACTGTCTGTAAATTTTTAGTGTTAGGCTTAGGGTTTCTTGGTTGTCCTTTTCTGGGGTTTTTTTTATATTTTTTTCAAATTTTATTTCTTTATTGTTGGATGATTCCAGTCCGATTATATGAACCTCGGTGTCTGGTTTTAGGTATCCACTGTTGCGAGTCTGGAATGGAATGTTTCGCTGGTCGGATGTGTTTGATTTTAGGGTTTCCCCCTTTTGGTTGTCTGGGATAGTGGGTGGATTCTAAATTTAGGATTAACGATTGCTCCATGAGATTTTGTCTCTGTCTAGTGTTGTCAGGAGATCGTTTCTTTCTGTCGACCGGATTTTCTGAACCTTATTGTTTCCTTTTTCTAATAAAAAAATAATAAAAAAACATTTACACAAAATAAAGGCGGATTCGGATGCATGGTAGTTTTTAGGGTTTTTCTTTGTTGCCACTTTCAAGAAAAGAGCCCGAGGAGTAGTATTATCAAGTACGCGAACGTGACGTTAAATACCTATCGAACTGATTTTAGTATGCTACTTTTTAGAGGAAGGGTGAATTAAGAGGTAGAAGGTTCCTTTTGCTACTTTCCTTGTCTAACTTATTTTGAAGTAAATGCACTTGTGAACTTCTTCAGAGTTTCAAGTACATCAAAACTCTTAAAATATTTCTAATCTCATAGTTGGTTTGATCTTAAAATCTATTGGTGGCACCCTGACATCACTAATTTGATTGGTTGAATGTTGATAACGAATGTATTTTAATTATTGCACTTGGTGCTTTATATCATCTATGTTTTTCTCATTTGCTGCATGTTTGCTTGTGTTGAGTTCAAGGTAGGTGCAAAATACATACAAGTAGATTTAGTGTTGTCAAGGTGTGCAGTGTGCCTTACGTTTTCCTCGAGACTTAAGCCATACCCACTGTGACCAATACTTCACCACAGCCACACTCCTCCATCACTTTCTTGCTATTCATCTTTTTTGAGAAAGAAAATATTTGGTGAGAAACTAACTATTGTATTTACATGCTTGTCTTGTCTTTGCTTCAATAACAATACGATGTTGTTATGAATTTGTGTAATTACCTTTTAGGTTTCCTTGCATTTGTGTTTCTTTAGTTAATTTTTTGACCATCAACAATAAATAAACACAAGCATTTGCACATTACTTAACCATGAGGCTTGCCATGTGCCTTAGGCTAATGAGATTGTGACGGCCTTGAGTATGGCTTATGGTTATATAGGTAGAGTACCTCTTTTCCTTCACTTCCTTTTTTCATTTCCTTCTCTTTACCCATTCTTCTTTGTTCTTTGTCGTTCCTATCCTTTTATTGATCTTTTACTTCCTACATAGTGAGATTTCCCAAGAATGAATTGACTTGAATTGATATTTTTAGCTTGTCGTGAACAAAGTTAAGGAACCTTGTCTCAAAGCTTGTACAAATCTTATTGTTTGAAAAGTCATCTTTTGCTAGCTCCATGAAATCTTAGTGAACTTAAAGTTGTATAGTTTTTTTGATCAATGGATATCATAATTGGTATTTTATACATGACAGAGAGCAGAATTAGCAGTTTTTGTCCTTGTGTCATATTTCTCTCTCCCTCTAGCTACTTGTCTTAGCTTCCCTTGGGTTCATTTTGTGTGTGTATGTACTTGGCGAAATGCGATGGAATAATTCTTTTGCAAACATCACCAAGGTGTATGAAGTGGGCAAGTTACATGTGATTAGATTATGCATGTTATGTTCATGAGTTTCTTATTAGCTAGAGTTTGATCGTTGTTACAGTTACTACTTTTGCATGATTATGCTTATTACGTTTTGTTAATTGGTGGTGGAGATTTGGGCAACCCAGCCCACTGTTCTTAAATCTATGGTCTAACTTAGCGAGGTGGGTGATGTAACCGACCAAAATTGAATATTTGATTTCACCTTAAATTTGTCACTTGAAAACTGGAGTTAATTTAGGAACGGTTAATTTCATTTGAGGATTTTTTGTAAGAATTTGTTAAATTAGAGAAGTGTAACGAGTTTTTTTCTGCATATATTCTAAAATATCTGAATTGATTGTTATTCATATATTCTAATTCTAAGAACTAATGCAAGTAGACTCCGCAACTACACAAAATAATCATAAATGACATACCAAAATTAATCTTGTGAAGTGGATTGATGAAATTTTAAAATTTGGCTTTTTAATATTCTGGTTTTCAGTTTTGTGATAGCTGCTTCTTAACCATGTAATTTACTACTCTTTAACTTTCCAACTTGCTTAATTTACTCTTATCTTGCTATATATGATTTGAAACAAAAATATGCATTCAATTTGATTTTATGCTTCTTCTTTGTTTACCATTATTTTTTGTTACTCTATTTTGTTAATTTTCTGATATGGCATATTCCATACAACTGCGTAGTTTATTTAGCATGTTTAGACATTGTTGATACTGTCATGTTGATTAATATGTTAAAAATAACATATTACTTTTGGTAGTTCTTGTTGATGAAACAGGACATGCACTTCTTTGTTGAGTTTCATTGAATTTGCATTTTCTACTGAACAAGGACTGTTATTGATATTGAGTTTTACTGAGACTTTTTGTCGGTTTTTAGCAATTTTAGAGTCACTTGAACTCATTAAATTGATGAGGTTGACAGAGAAAAAAAACTTGTCAAAATTTAGCAAATTATTTTTTTTCAATACCGTACACATAGGCCAAGTAACAAGCCAAATTTGATTGAATTATGGGCTAATTCGTCTGACCAATTAAGCTAATTAAGCTTGATGTGACATGTCAATTCAATTTTTTGTGTAAAGGTCATAACCAAGCATAGTTTTTGGAGTCCAATATTGCTTCATTTATAAAAGCTGGATTTCAACACTTTCTCAGACTAGATGTGAGGGAAAAATCTAAAATAAAAAATGCATCAATTACTTTTTTCTAGCTTACAATTTTATAGCAATTGTTGTGTGATGTATCTTAGGTTCTTTGAGATTAAAACAGAAGAATATATATAATGACTACTAGAAAGGCTAATTGTTTTCCTATAATCTCTTAATTTAAGCACTTGAAAGCGATTCAAGAAATTGCAGATAAGAAATTAGATATAGTATGGCTTTTTCTTGTTATATTACAAATTTCATTGCCAATTAGTGTGTTGACTTTATTTTAACATTTACTAAATTTACCTCAAGTTAAATTTTGAGACTAGTTGAAATAATTGTGGAAAATATGATATAGGAGTTGTAATAAGGACTTCTTTATTTATGTGAATCTCATTTTAAACCCTAGTCTGCCCATGCGATAGGATGATGCCATGACCTATCCTTAAATTGTTAAAGATTTTATTAAAACCGAGTTAAGAAATTAAATATTTGATGATTTCCTTTTGCCTTTGATTATCTTTCAATACCTTTTATGACTTTGCTTGGTTGTGACATTGCATTATAATTGGATCATGCAGTTAGATGTTTGTGGTATTATAAATGATGAAGTGGTAGTAAATCTAATTATGTGTAAAATTTTACGTACTATTAATGGATAGTGTGTTGCTTGCGCAGGTAGAGGTCACTCGACTCTCAATTAGGTTATTTTGTTTGTGAAAATCATTTATTTTCATAAATATATGGTCTCAATTATTAGTTAGAATAGATGTGATCTTAGTAGATTAAAAAAATGATGGTGATGAGTTTCTAAAATTTTATTTTTAAATACCTAAACATAATTGATGTATAGGATTTACCATCAATGAATTTTCTTTTGCGGGAGACTTGTGAAGTTTTATGAGTGAAAATTCACACTAGATCTATGCATCAAGGGACATTGGTGGATTAGGTCACTAGTTGCTCTTACCTGCACATTGTGTTATGTTGATAAGCCCATTGGATAGGCTAAGCTTTGTATGGAACAACCAACCTGCTCATTTGATAATTTGTATGTTAGACTAACCTGGTGTTTAAGTTGGTATTTTGGTTCAAGGGGTTAGTTCGTGCCAAGCCCATTGTTTTGTTGGGATTGTGTTGGTTATTCTTAGGGGTGTAAGTGATGCGACCCGACCATTTCGGGTCGGGTCGGATTTGAAAAAAATATTAGGGTGGTTGGGTTCGACCTAAAAAGGTCGGGTTTCACCTGATACACACACACACACACACACACACACACACACACACACTCTATAACCTAATATTCTAAAATTCTATATCTTTTAAAATATATTATATTCTAAACTACTCTCTAATCTATATGCTATTAAGATGCTTTCAATGAAAAGTTTTAATATATAATTGTATTTAAAACTTCTCTCAAATAATATCATATCGTATGGTTTTTTTTAATATAAGTTATTATTAGAAGAAACAAAAGGTTCAAATTAGGGTCAGGTCGAGTTGGCTTCCCCAAAAAGGGGATTGGGTCAGGTGGGATTTTGGGCTGAAACCCGACCCAACCCAATTATACCCCTAGTTATTATCATTTTATTTTCATATTCCTACTTTTTGGATGTATCATAGATGGTGTACGAATTGGAAGGATATGAGTGGTAAAAGTCTTTCACTTGATTTATCTTATAGTGTCATGTGGGAAGTTGGTCTGCAAGGAATTTTTACTTGAGACATGCATGTTATTATTATGCAACTTTTGTGTTGGAGTAGTCAATTTTGTTAGTTGGTGTGGATTTCTATCTTTTGACATTCATTCTTGTAATTCAAGTAAAAGATGGAGGATGCTTGAAATGGAAGGATTTGTTAAAGTCCATATGATTTATCATTTGCTATGCTACCTAGACTTGGGTATGGTTGTCGGATGTACATATCCAAGGGTTTGGTATGTTTTTCAAATTCTAGGATGTAGGGGCTCGACTAAATTTCATGCTATTCATTTATTTTATTTTCTTTTCTTTTCTTTACTTTATTGATTTTCAGTCATTTATTGTCCATATTATTCTTCAATTTTCTATGCCACCTAGATTTGGGTGTGGCTGTTGGATGTACATATCCAAGGGTTTTGACATCCATTATTTCCTTTTATTCTTTGTTTTTTGTTCATTGGCGAATTTACTTAGTGATGTCTAAAAGTTTGAGTGTTAAGACACATATCACATTTCCATGTTGTATGATGAAGTGTTGAGCAGGTACTTTGTATTAAAGCAAAGAGTTTAGGTAACATAGGTAGTAGGCCTACTGTATTGGTATGCACCTTAAGCTTTGGACATTTTGAGGCACCTTCTTTACTTAGACAAGTTTGACTACAAACACTAGTTTCACTAAAATGTAAGGAGCTTGAAATGCTTGCACTTGCGGGTGAGATTGCTTCATGAAAAGTGATCCAAAGTTTATATGTAATTTTGATGAGGGGTTATCAAAATGAAATGGTTTACCATCATTGCGAGTGCACGAGTGTCCTCACCTACTCACAAGGGCAAAATTTAGTGACCTAATTTCAAATTCAAATGAGGAGTTACATACGAATGTAATTTCAAATGAAGAGTCATCAAATTCAAATGAGGAGTTATCTAATGACATACGAATGTAATTTCAATCAGACTGTGGTATTTTTTTTCTTATGATTCGACTAGTCCATGAGGGTCCTCACCTACTCACAAGGGCAAAATTTGGTGACCTAGTGTCTATAATAGACTTATCCACTACATGGATTTGGAAGAAGATTTTGATGAAGCACAAGGGGAGAGTGGGAAGTGGAAACCATGCTTAAGGAATGAAAATTCGACTTTGCTTCAAATTTTGACATTTAAAAATTAGAATAAATTCAAGGAGTTCGAGAAATTCAAAAGAATTTTTGTAAAAATTTGTCAACTTAAAAAAGTTGATAAAATACCATGTAATGCTAAAGTATATATAGTTTTTTATTAAAGATGATAAAAGTAAATATAAATTTGCTTCTAAAAGTGTGTGTGTGTGTGTATATATATATAGTTATGAACGTGTATTTTAACATTAACAATGATTTATGCACATTGCGCATGTTAACTTGATACTGTTTTTAAAAAAAAGTAAGAGAAATTTATTGTCAAATCCTAATGGTCTTGTAAGCATAGACCTTAGCTTTATTGGCTCGTTAATCGTAACCAACGCAAATATATTCAATACCTTTCCTTGTAGACGACTCTCGTTTTCGTTCTTCTCTCAATACTTCTCTTCGTAGGCTATCAACTTATTTTCTTTTTTGTTTTTTCTTTATTGTTTCTCCTTCAAGCTATAACTTGTACTTCTTTTTTTCAGATAGCCACTTACTAGTTAAATATATCTCGCATTTAATCTTCTTCATGTATAGAGAGTTTTTTTAAATGATAAAGAATTTTTGTGTATCATATAGATTCTTTCATAAAAATGTCATTTTTTATGGCTTTATGCGTTTTTTCTGCAAAAATCGTCAAAACTTAGATTTTAGGTAAACTTTGCTGATTATTTTGAAGATTTCGATGAAATTTTGTAATTTTACAATTACATGTGAACTTTGCATCGATTGTTGAAATTATCTAATTAATTTGGCTAATTAGACCAAAATTTGGCTGATTTTATACTGTGCGCTTAGTCATGACCTATTCTCCCAACCACCTTGTCAATATTTTGACGGCTAGCATAAAAATGACATTTGATCTCTATGTGATATATAAAATCAATAGTGTATAAATCAATGCTCATATAATATTCATAAATACGGAAAACAAATTAAATTATTACTCGTAATGGGTGGATAAAGTCATACTCACATTTATACTCTAATCATTTTAAAAATATTTTTTTTGTAGCTTATGTGGTTACTTTTAACCTAAGCCTAGATAAATAATTTAAAATTATTTAAAAACTTGGAGTTTCTAAGATTTTGGTATAATTTTTATTCATATTTCAATACATTATTTATTTATATATTTGTTTATTTTAATTAATTTGTTTGTTTATATATTTATTTTGATATAATTAGTTTCATCTAATGGTTTTATTTACTATGAGAGGTATTCATTATTTTGAGACTCAAATTTGAATGCCTTTTAGAACATTATTAGTTTCCACCATATAACGTTTGGTTAAATTTTATTAAAATCATGTTCTCAGATAAACTATTTTATTTTACAATGAGGAATGTAAATTGATTAAATCTACATGCAAATTGATTAAAGATATCATAAAACTATTGCTTGCATGAATTCAATTAGATCATAACCTAAATTATTTCCAAAACATGTATAATGAGAAAAAGACAAAAGAAACATGAACTTCATGTTTTAAATGCAATTTGAATGCTTTTTGGGTGGCTACCCAATGCATCTTTCTTCGCCTTTGATGACTTTGGAGTTTTGGTGAACTTTATAATGGTATATAGATTGTAGAAGTTGAATTTGATATGAAAACCCTGCAAAAATCATATTCTGAGTAAGAGAACTTTTTGAGTTGATGTAATCAATAAGTAGCTTCTTATGCACAAAACAATTGTCGCCTCTTTTCTTCCTTTTCTAATCTCACGCTTCGTCTGTGAAATCAATTTCACAAGTTTGTTACCAAGTAGTGTGGAAGAAGTTGTTCTTTGTAGTAACCCCATATAGTTGGGAGAAAGCTTTGATGAGTTGAATCGAAATTCAAAACAAGAATGATGACTAATTAATGATGTAAATTCAGTTGAATAAATTTAGTTGATATAAGTAATTTGTTGGATTAATCTGTAGCAAATTAGTGTTATCTAATTCCAAGTTTTTTATCATGGTTGTTTTGAAGTTCCATATTTTTTTGGTTGTCAAGAAGCAAAAGTAGTATCATATTAACTATATATGATGTACAACGAGTTGACAAGTGGGTATGTTGTTTTATACTTGATCAAGGGTTATAAATTCTAACTATCAAAATATCCTTAAAAGAGGAACCCCTTGTGTGTCTAGAAATTGTGGGTGCAACTTTTTTTAAAATTATTTTGAAGTATGAACACACAATTGATCAATTATATTACATCATGAAATCAAATCTCACTTTGAATATACTAGATAACTTCTTATTACGTAAACTCTTAGCTCCATACTAGTTTTGGATGATTCAATGAACAAACTCAATGGAGACGATTCCCCCTCTTCATGATTGGAAAGCAAGTTGGATTTTTTTTTCTTTTTTCTTTTTTCTTTTTTTTTTTTTTAACTTAGTTTGGTTTGGATAACTTTGGGTATTCATGTATTCAATTGCAACTTTGGCGCTTGGGCCCTTGGCGGTCATTGCAAGTGGACAGTTGACTCATAACGTTCTTTTAGAGCTGAGCGCCTTGGGCCAAATCAACCAGCTGAATGTTCATTAGAAATTGAAACTATGGGTGTTCATTGGCCTCAACCATCTCGATTAACTATATCGAATCAAACTTTTTGGGTTGGATTTTTATATTTAACTTGTTTAGTTAAGGTTGTGCCAATACTTTATAAAAAGCGATTAAATTGCACAACTCAGTTAACAATGACAGTGATTTTTATGTTTGTTAATTTCACTATAATCTTTTATTATAATATAAGTATTTAAAATATTATAACAAAATTACATGAATAATATCACCTTATCAAGGATTATAATAGTCATATTTGACTTAAGGGTAGTTTTGTAAATAAAACTTTGAATAAAAAAATTGAGTGGACAATGCAATTCTATAGTCTACTAGAGGAGACAACCTAATCGACTAGTAGATTGAAGCCAACATGAAGTTAGTTGGTTGGTTTTTGGGTTGTCTGAACTTTTTTTACTTGACTAAGGGTTGAGTTGGCATTTTGGCATGATTCAAAATTTTGAGCTAAATTAACTTGTGGACACTTCTTCGTGAAACTAAGTAATGCACATAAACATATTTCTAAGAAAACTAAAATCAATTGGACAAAGCTTTGAATTAATTTAACGAGTCTTTTGATCAATTTGTGTTTGATCAAACTTATCTGATTTTAACGTCAACCTCCTTTATGTTTACTTGCATCAAGACTTTTATACTTTTGGTCAGTAAGTTATGTCAAAAGTTTCTATACTTTTGACATGGGCCTTGGAAATGATGACTACGTGTAGTCATACTGGTGATGTTGATCGAGATAATGATGAAGTTCAAGGAATTCTCAAAAGTTAAATTTTACTTGTTTATTATGAAGTATGGGCCTTTTAATTTTAAATTGCCGTGGGTTAGGGCTTTTTCTAAACCTATCGACGTTGGTTGAAACTGGTGTTTAGTCAGTGGTGCAAGTATGATAACTTTTTGTACAATCCTTGTTTGTCTGAACATAGTGGTCTTGTGGTTTTCCAGCTTTCATCGCGACTTTTATCACAATGACAAGAACAAGTAATCGCAAGAGGGGAGGTAAAGGGAAGAAAGCTGTAACCGTGGGACCCAATCCAAGCAAGAAGATTGAAAAGAAATTTGCTAAGAAGAAGGAGCGTGCTTTGGTTCCTTCTACTTCTACAACAATTCCTCATTCTCCGTCTAATGTTGGTTCTAATGGGAATAAAAGTGAAAACCGAGGGAAAAAGATAGAGAATAGTAGTGGAGAAAGGTCTTTTGGATTTATTTTCATGTGTAGTGGAAAGACAAAACCAGAGTGCTACAAGCATCGTGTTTTTGGGCTTCCTGCAGGGAAGTTGGATGTTGTCGAGAACATCAAGCCTGGCACAAAGCTTTTTTTGTTTGACTTCGATTTAAAACTTCTGTATGGTATATACAAAGCGACATCCAAAGGAGGATATAAATTGGAGCCATCTGCTTTTGGAGGGAGATTTCCTGCACAGGTCATAACCCTTCTAATCCTGTACATTTCTTATTCATAGCATATCATCTCAAAATGGATTGTTGTCGTTGCATAATTCAATATGCATTATGCAATAACACTTTTGGCATATCAACCTTTTTGTTTTGCGTTATTGGAGTTTCTTTGGTAGCAATTTTGGTTGGTTTTGATATTTAGTTTAATTATTTGGATAGAATTTTACAACGAATAGTTAATGCTCTTGAGCACTTGCCATGAACTTTTGGTTATGGTTTTGAGATGCATTGAAGGTTTCCACATCATTGACACTGGAGGTGTGAAAAGCTTATAAAGCAAGACTCATTCTTGAGTAAAAAGAGGAACTATGTTTTACATGATCTCAATGAATGATTTAGAATGTCCTTGTTTTGACTTGATGAATATATTACATAAACATCATTAAGAGTCTTAAGTGGTGGTCTATGTTGTGTTTGGTTTGTAACGTGAATTCCATGTCTTGTGTTTTAAAATTTAAAAATATGGAAAGCATGTTTGCTTGAATTTTTATTCTTTTTTAAAAATTCATTGAGAAAACATGTTTTCAAGAAGCTAAATTTTCTCTTTTCATATTATATTCCAGTTTTCAAATTGTGATCTCAATGAAGTGTTTTTTATTCATAGTATCTTTTTTTTTTTTTTGGTATGAAACATTAATTGTTAATGACACATTTACAAAACCTATTGCAATCACCAATTTATAAAAATGTTGTTAAAAGTTATTTTGCACAACTAAATTGAGTTCAATGCATTCAAGGTATGTGCCCTAATGTGTGGCCTAGACCTTGTGCTTTGATGTTGGACATAAAAATATTGAATCTCAAAACTTGAAAGGCATGATGCATTGATTCATTCATTGCCTTATTTTCCTTCTCTCCATTTGGACAATTGTTATAGTGTGGAATAAATATTGTTTTACATATTTCTTCTCTTTTCATTGAATAACTATATGTAATGCATAATATATGACATAAAACATTAAAGTAAATAATGGCATGTGTATCGATGGATCCTCCTTTAAAATTAAGTGATGAATGTTGAGTTTGTCTAGAAGAATTGGCACCCATAATGTTGTATAAGAATTGTATTGAACATGCACTGATGTCATGGGTTCTTTAGTTGGTGAATGGGGACGGTCTCAACAAGCATTAGGGGAACTTTGAAAGCCTCGTTATGGCTGAACAAGATTTATCATACTTGTGCTTGAAGATGGTATATGAAGATTTTGAAAAGTCTTAATTGGTTAATGAAGCTCATATTTGTTCTTGATGATGAAGCAATGGCAGATAGACTTATCTTTTTCAAATGCCTCTAAATTGATGGTTGCAATGAGTAGTAGAGGATGTTTGATGGTGAACTATCTCAACTAGATCGAATTTGCAAAAGATCATATTGCTCATTTTGCTAGTAACTATCATGATTATGACAATGATGCATTTTGGGGAGATGGTGGGAACACTCTTTAAAGTTTATCCAATCATCACATGGTATAGTAATATGAAGAAGTTAAGATCCTTTTCAATGGGGTCCACCTCTAATTTGGTGCTCGCCCATGGGAAAGTTGTTCTTTGGTGTTGGAATGGAAATGAGGGGAGCCTTTTCGGAGGTGGAGGGGTGTTTTAAGGATAGTGGTAAAATGAAGATTAAATACTTTTAGGGGTGTAGAGGTGTCCATGGGCTTTTGATTGAGAATTGGTGTTGAAGGATGTTTTGCTCTGTTAGTGAGATGTGAGGCCTCTTGAAGGTTAGCAATGATAACAGGAATTTCTCATTTGTTCTTGTAGTTGCAAAGTTGTGAGTCAAGGAAGTTGAAGGTGGGTTTGTACTTCAAGAATTCTACTGTCAAAGTGGCTGAAGAATTTTTTGATGTTATGTTGTTTAAGGTCTCCAATGGCTAGAGGAGCTGGTTAAGTAGCCATAATTTAGTCAACAAGTTCGAAGGTGAGGGGGTGTTTAATGGTATGATTTGATCAAGGAAGCGAATCCAACAATGCATTTCAGAAAGATTAGTAGCTAATATGGATGATTGAGATTTTAGAAACTTGAGCTTACAAGATAAATACGTCAAAGAATATCCTTAATTACTAATCATAAATCAACATGCTACCTATGTCATTGTGGCGGATTGACTTGATGAAATGTGTGCAGAATTTCTAGGGAAAGTGGCAATCCCTTGTGGGTTTTTGGAAAGAGGTGTGAGATCAAGGTCAACATGCTATGATCTTGTATAGATGCTTTATTATTTGCGGGATAGAACATGGCCAAACATTCTTCTAATGGTTAGTCACCATTGCCCATTTTATTGTCTTGCTAAATTGGTAAATAGGGCGTTGGAGGGTTTGTCATTGTGACCAAAATTGATGAGCCATCTACTTACTTTTCATTTGGGACAATCAAGGTCCCAATTCTCATCTTTATTCTTTAAATCCTAGAAATCTTCTAATGATCTAGCCCCATTTATGACCATGGGCTTAAACCCAATGGACCTGTGTGGCAGAGGATAAAAGTAATGCGCCAACAGTTTCTTTGTCAAATATCTATGGTGGCAAGTGTGTAATGCAATTTGCTAGTAAGGCAACATTGTATCTTTGAATGGGTGAGATTGCTAATGGGGCCTTAGCAATGATTGAGATTCTTTCTGCTCCTTAACCGAGTGTGAATGTTCCTTTTTGTGGAAGTGATGGAACGGAAAATTATTGTGGATGGGAAGAGGAAAGTTTTTTGTGTGTTTTGGCGTTTAATCTAAATGTTGACATTTATTGTTTCATTTCATATGGGTTGTGTAGCTTGTTGGTGAATAATTGTAGTTTTTATTAAAAGTTTCTTGGTTGCACTTTGAGAATGATGGCAATTTAATTTTCAAGATTGAGTTGGACAAGGGATTGTTTATCCTTGATGAGGGGGCCGCGTTGGGCAAGAGGTTGGTGTAGCTTGTTGGCGAATAATGGCAGTTTTTTTCAAATTTTCTTGGTTGTCCTTTGACAATGATGGAAATTTAATTTTCAAGATTGAGTTGGAAAAGGGGATTTTTTATCCTTGATGAGGGGGTTGCGTTGGGCAAGAGGTTGAGGCATGTGGTCTTGAGTCATTACAATGAAGTCTCGTGGTTCTATCATATAATGGCTTGTAAGAATTGTTGTTTTCTATGGAGGAGATAAGACTAGATTATTTTGAGCAAAGGGAACAAGGCTCTACAATTGAATGGTTTTTCTTTGGCTTTCTTTTGCAAATCTTGGGAAGTGTTCAAGGATGACATTGTATTTGTTTTGAAGACTTTGATCAAGGAGAGGTTAACATTTTAATGAACACTACATATTTCCAATTTTCTTTTGTTCATGTATGGAAAGTTCTTGACACAGTATGGTGATCATTTAGGATGAGGTTGCCAAAGAAAAAATATATATATATATATACACACACACATATATACATATATACACACATATGCATGAGGAAGAACCCTTAGCGGTTTTTAGGGTTGTATTTTGCTAAAGCTTACATCTTCACTAGTCTTTCTTCAACTTTGTAATGGCAAACAAAGCGGTTAGAACTTCATGGATAATGTGACTTTAGTGTTGCATCTTATTGGCTACTTGGTGGTTATAAATGGGAGGCCCATATGAAAATGTAGTTGGGAATTTGGTTGTATTTGCGGTTAGCAGGTAGTTCTTTGGTTAGTATTTGGTTCTCAAATTGGACTTCTTGTATGTATATTTTGATTTGCGCCATGTTTTTAGTATTGTTGGCCAGTGGGCTGCTCTTTGGGTTATTCCACAAGGTTAGTGGGCAGTTTTTGGGATAGTGATTGGTTTCCAAATGGAAATTCTTATATGTTGCAATTTTTATTGTGTTTTTATTATTGCTTTTTCTACCTTTAGTCCATCATTATATTCATTTCTATTATTTTATACAATACCTATTATATTTGTTTCTTCTCAAGACAGTGAAAAAATATTTGCATTTTCTTCTCTTCTTTAACTTTCAACTCGTAATGTTTTACTTTCTTGGTTGTAATCTATTCATGCGTCGGCCTTACTGTCCTAGTCTACATTTTCTCTGTCGTCTTTTTTCTTTGGATAGACTTTAAGGTTTTGGGTATTGGTGTTTAATTTTTTTAAATTTAATTTGATTTTAATTTGACTTTTTTGGAATTGAGGGTGCAAATGTTGGTGTTACTCCTTATTTGCATCATCTCTATTTTTTCCAATTACTTTCATTTTACAAAAGAAGAAAAAAAAAGAGCTCTTTCAATAGCTATACGAGTCATGTTGCTTGAATAATTCATTAGAGCCATATTGCTTGTATAATTCATTAGAGGCATGTATTAAATCTTCCATTGTCGTGCATGGCGAAACTACTAGGGGGATGCCCCTTATATTTTTTAGAGCAAGTTTGAAAATTGAGGTCCCTTATGTTTGGCACCTAGCCATCACTCAATCTCTTTAAGAGGAGTGCTGATCGCCCTTCTTTTTTGTTTTAAGGCAAGTTTAAGATCCTTCTAATTAGTCGGGTACGTAGCCATCATTCTGATACCTCTAAGTTCTTTTCTCGTCTTTTTTTTTTCTCTTTTCTTATTGCTCCATTCATCTCTCGTGGTTATTCTATTTTTTGGGTGAGCCAATGTTTCTAGAAATTTGTTTTGTACAATATTATGTTCCTTGGCGGCCATGTGTTTTTTACTAATAACTTTGAATTACCTCTGATTTTTATCCTTCTATTTCAATTAGCTTATAATATTGAATTTTGTCAACATCTCTATTTGCTCTTCCATTGTGAACGATTCTGATTGAGATTGTTTGATCAGCTCATGTAATTGAAAGTTCGTGTTGACTCAAATCTGGTATAGCAAACAAGTGATGTGTAATCAAAAGAAATCATGTGAAAGTTTTGGTAAATTTTGTCTTTATTTGAGTGGGAAAGCATGCCTGCGGAGTTTGGAAAATTCAACCATCTTAAAGATAGATATAGATCTTGAAGTTTATTTATTATTATTTTTTTAAAAAGGAATGCTATCTTTCATTGATATATCATTGAAAACACTTGGAAAAAATATTATACCCTCTCCTCACTCTCCCCCTTGCCCAATGGGCGCTAGATTATATTCTCGCCCCTCCTAACCACTCTAACAACAAATAGTCCATTGATAACGAACAACTATTAATCCAAAAAGAAGCTAGAGAGTGATATTCTTCCTAGAATGTGCTTGATGGCAGACATTTGTCTTCACATTCCTTTCCTTCCACAAACACCACATAACCGCCAACTACCATCCAATGCCTCCTCCATTTTGCATTGATCACTTCTCAATATGGGCAAACACTAAATTGAACTTCGAAATCCATCAACTCTAGGAATATTAGGAAGTCCATTTTGTCCACACTTGATTTGAAAAAGGACATGAGATAAACAAATACTCCACTGACTCACTCTTTTGTTTACACAAAATACAACAAGCAAGATGGAGAGATGTAATGACTAGGTAATGGTTGTGTTAACTTTTCTTTTAAACACCAACCACACAACAAACTTAGATGAAATTTGAGCTTTCCACATCTCTTGTAGTAATGCACATGGATGCATCATTGGATCAGCAATCAAGTGAGAAAAAAAAGATTTTGTGGAGAATTGTTCATCTGACTTCTTAATCCAACCAATTTGTCATGCCTTTTTTGCAACGCACAATCCCTAATCAAAGCTCGAAGCACTATCTCTTCCCCTTCACATCTCAGGGTGCCAACTGCTCTCAAATGAAAATCCCATTTGATAGATGTCGAACCTTCAATTTGATTGGAGAAAATAGGATGTCACACAATTTTTACCCATTGAAAGCTAGTACAATTTTAGGAAAAGAACTGCTAGGGCATCACTCCCCAACCACACAACCTCGCAAAATCAAATTGCATCACTTCTATTGAGTCGCAATCTATGGAGTGGTTCGTACCATTGGTGCAACGAGTGAATGAACTTCCAAGGGCTTGTGTGAGTAGCATGCCTTTTTACCATCGCATCTCTTCCATTAGACTTTAGCCCATGCTTGCTTTAGATTACTCTGCTCCACAACTTATCTTGCCTCCTTGGATAACTCCGCAGCCGTTTTCCATCTAGTTTTTTATTTCTTTCTATCAAATTGCCTATCGCTAAAACTTCTTGCTTTCTTATGCTGCACCTCTTTTCATTCCATTAAATGAATTCCATGCCCTTCTTCCATCCCTTCTCATAGAAAAGTTCTTCATCGACTCCTCCATCTAATTGGCTTCTCCCTTAGGAATTTAAAAAACTAACAAAAAATAAGTTGGTAAGTTTTCTAGCATTGCTTTCATTAAAGTAAGTCTGCCCACCCTTTCGAAAGAAACACTTGCTTCCACCTGGCCAACCTCATAGCCACCTTAGCGACTACTAGAGCCCAAAATGCCTGTGTCCCTAGCTGACCACCAACATTCATCCCCAGATACTTTAACGATCATTCCCCCTGATCACAAGCAATCCTATTAGCAATTCCTCCCACCCACTCTTTCGAAGTAGATATCCCTACAATGTATGATTTGTCCATATGAACTCTCATCCCTGAAATTCAACGTAAACTTTGCACAATTTTAAAAACACTCTCTATGTTTCCTTCTTCTCCATTCAAGAATAGAAGGTTATCGTTTGCAAATTGCCAATGTGATATTTCGATCCTTTCTTTTCCGACCACAATCCTTCTAATCCTTCTTAACTCCCTTCCCTTGTCCATTCTACCCAAGTCATCCACTACTACTGTGAATAAAAAGGGAGACAGCGGATCTTCTTGTCCTAAATACCTTAACACTTCTATTTTGCCTCTGGCCTCTAGGTCTCCCTTTAATATGTGATTGACCTCATACAACCTTGAATCCAACTCCTCCATTTTACTCTAAAACCCTTGTTTTTTAAGGCATAATCCAAGAACGTCCAATCCACCACGACATAAGCCTTTTCTATGTTGAGTCTTGTCACCACACCTCTCTTTTTTTGCTCCCTATCGTCTTCTACTAATTCATTTACCACTAAAACTAGATTCGTTATATGTCTACCTAGTTTCCAGTTCCCAAAAAAAAAAACTACATTCGTTATATGTGTCTACCCTCGACAAAGGCTATTCGAGTCTCTGAAATGGTATTTTACCCATTACCCTAATAATCCTATTAGTCAATATATTTGCAATGGTTTTATATAAGCTTGTGGTAAGACTAATGAGCCTAAAATCACTAACCCTACACTATATTCTTCTTTGGGATCAAACAAATGTATGTCTCATTCGTACTTCTATTCGTGACTCTTGATCTATAAAACTCCCTCATAACCTTCATTAAATAATCTTTCACAATCTCCTAACTCTTTTGATAGAAGATCTTGGAGAATTCATCTGGCCCTGGAGCCTTGGTATTGGCGCACTCAAATACTGTTAATCTAACCTCCTCCTCTGAGAAACTTTCTTCTAACCTTCTACTTATCTATGCATCAATTGGACCCCAATTTAACCCTTCAATTCCCCAAATATGATATTGTTTCTTTTCAAATACCTTTGAAAAATGCCCCACAATATTTTCTACTATTTTATCCTCTTCCTCTATCATTTCTCCATCATCCCCTTTCTCCTTAGTAATAACACTTGCCGCTTTCCTTCCACTCAAAATTTGATGAAAGAATTTTGAATTAGCATCTCATTGTTTAACCATTTTATGCGAGACTTCATCCATGCTTTCCTTTTCATTTCTCTATTCAATTTCCATTGGTCCTTTTTTCTCCCACCTCTCCTTTTGTCTCTCGTCGGTACATTGGCTTCCACCCTTTAATCAATCTAGAAGCCCAATATCGGTTTCCAATGTCTTCTCTTTTCGCTCCTCATCTCACAGTGATGCTTTCTCTCATTCGTAGCACTCCTCTTTCATTGCCTTTAGTTTTTGCATGAATTTAAACCCCTTCCACCCCTTCGAAGCAGACAAATTCTACCAACCATTGATCTTTTTCATAAATTTTTCGTGAAAGGTCAAGCTCCCATCAACTCTTTTTAGACACACCAGTTTCTTTGTACTTACGAATATTGGCCAATGATCTGACACAAACTTGCCTCCTACCTCCTGTTTGCTATATATCAGCCCATCCACCTCCAAACGAAAATCTATCAGGTCGACAACAAACATGATCTCGTCTAAAATTCGACCATGTGAATTTGCCATTTTACAATAGAGGACCATGTAAACCCTACTCACATATCAGACAGTCGAATCCCTCATAATTTTCGTAACTCTTCCACTATGTATTTTTGATCCATTTCTAACCACGTTGAAGTCACCCCCAATACACCATTTCTCACTGCATAAAATTATTAATGTCCCTTTTCATCCCAAAATATTCTTGACGTTTCTTCCACATGGGCTATAAACTCGTGACAACCATCACTCTTCCATAGTCTACTGGGTCATTTTGATTGAAAAAAAATTTCCCATTGATTTCTTTAGAACCTGTATAGGTTGATCTAATTGTTGGCTAGTAGCTCTAATCTTTGAACTAGGGATGCCACAAAGTCGCTATTAATTCCATCGAGCTTTTCTTCACCTCTTGGAGAATGATTATATCTAGATTGTTTTTTCCTATGAACCTTTTAATCAATCCTCTCTTTTCTTTGGACCCAACCTTAGATTGCATGACAATATCTTCATATTAACAGGCACAACCCTCCTCTCTTCTCTTTCCTTACTTAATTTTCATTTTCCCCCCTCCCTCCACCCTTATCTCTTGCGCTTTTACAAAACGTGCTAACATAATGTTGATTTTCTTCAAAATGACCTCCACCTCATCCTTTCTTAGGGGTTCATTCGGTTTTCTAAAATTGTCCGTGCTCTTAATCATTAAGTCATCTTTCTCCTATTGTAGCCTCTTCAGACTGCCTCTGTTTATTGTATGCATGGAATTGGGCACCACCGACGGAGATACATTAAGACATTGTCATGGATAACTACAACTTCTAAATTCTTTTGAAACTTCCGCTTCTTTGCCTTGTGTGTGCACTGTCATCGTGTGACACCTCGGCTCCCAATTTCTCTCTCTCTATGTGACAATTTTTCGGGGCCACGCGCGGAGACAGTAGTTGTTTGGCGGGAGACGTTGGACTTGGGTCGTTCACTGAGAGTTGGAGGCCACGTATTTATTTCTCATTCTGTCTATTTCATGCTTCAAAACCCTTCTTTCGAATAAGTTATGAGATCAATTTAAAATACACATTGTTCTTTCAAGTACAAGTTGTTATTAGCAAAAATGAGATTAAAAAAAATGCATGTAGTGGTTTACTCACAAATTCAATATAAAAAAATATAGTTCAAAAGAAAATAAAATAAGGCCTATGGCCAAGTTTGATACATGCCAAAATGTATAAGTAAGACAGTTTAAAAGATGGAGGGCACAGACCTAGTTCAAATCATTTTCAAGAAAATGATAAAATATTAAACCAAAAAGAAAATTGCGATAACCTCCCAGTGAGGTCCCAACCAAAATGACGGCCCCGCATGACTGGTCTACTCTTGCGATATTAATAATAACCTATAGTAATATAATGGGGTGAGCTCGAGAGCCTAGCTGATCATTTCTACTCATCACTAGCATTATACAAATCAAAGTACACAACATACAAACACTTTCATTACATTAAGGCTTTTCAAACACTATATTAGTTATTTCTTCGTACGCAAGACCAAAAGAGCCTTGCTCTCGGTGTTCCCATGTGGGGTTTGAAAGCGAATCTGGGAGTAACGCCCAAGGGTTGATTACCTTTTGGGACCACGATCTAAGAAGAGAGGTCCGCAGTGACTCTCTATCTGAAGACACTATCAGCTGTCGCAGTTAGCTTGGGTAGGGACACCTACGATGACACCCAAAGTTCGATTATTGCCCCTGTATGTAGAGTTATTAAATCTTAATTTAATCTTTTTTAGTTGCACATTCCTTTTCGATTCACACATAATCATCATATGTGACATTTTAAAATAAACTACCACATATGTTCAAACACTCGTGAATATTAAGACCTGAATCTACCATCTACGCATGTTGTAAAAGAAGTAAACAACAATCATTGGTGCACGTCCATTCATTCCAATCAAAGATCAATCAGATATGTCCTAGCATGCTTCCAGGTGCTAATTAAAAATAAACGTACATTATGCTTTGCATTCAAAGTGTAAATAAGGTTGGGGAGTATGGTAATCACACCCACATTTAGTCTTTCTTTCCCTTGCTCCTTTGTTCCTTGCCATGCGCGCTTTGGATTCTCAATCTATAAGATCTTGATACTAAGAATTGGTGAGTTTAAAGTATTTATAATATGTTCAAAATCATAGCTTCATGTCCCTTACATAGGTATCCCACTGTATACACAAAGCCAAAATGAAAAACAAAAGAAAAACGGATTACTACGGTAATGCTGTGGTACACGACGGATTACTGCGGTAATGCTTCGCATTACTGTGGTCGCCAGAATCGACAACATGTGTTTAACACTTCAATACACACACATTAGGCTTAAAATACACATCAAAGTAAAAGAAATCCTTTTACCTTAGGGTCTTGCGGTCGCCAAAATCGACGACATGCGTTTAACACTTCAATACACATACATTAGGCTTAAAACACACATCAAACTAAAAGAAATCCTTATATCTTAGGGTCCTATGCGTTTTCGTGTAGTTCCTCACCAACTTGAAGTCTTGCAACCCTCAAATCACATGTGCTTCAAGGAAAAACAAGCATACACTGAAGGAAAATGATTTACAATGCTAGGAAAACAAGATTTCAAGTGAGGTTTCGTGATTTATCTTAGCACAAACAATTTCAAATTGTGCCTCAACTCGGATCTACCATTGTCGGTGTTGCTGTTTGCAAATCTAAGCTTGAGAATGGGTAAAGAAGGGTTTGAGTGAGCTCAAGTCACCCTTAGAACTCAAAAGAAATGTTAAAAAACGAGATTGGAAGGCTTGGTTAGGGTTTTGTAGAGAAATCCTCAAGTTGCTGCGCACAAAACTCGAATCAAGGGTTTTTCACGAACATTTCATATTTTTAAAATTCGTGAATTACCATGGTCATCCAAGAATTATTGCGGTGACTAGGGCAATGCATTTCTTTTCGTTTTTTGGGTTTGTTCGGGATTGTCGCGGTCATTAACTTTCATTACTACGGTAACCAGTAAAAATTTGGCTTTTTTTCGCATCTTTTCTTTGCCAGTTCTCGTGCTTTTCGAATTTAATATATTTTTATTTTTATTTTAAGTTTATTTGGGCTTATTTTACATAGTTTTTAAGTATCTTATTATTTATTTATTTTATTTTAACTGTTCACCAGTGACGTGAAGGTCTTATAGACTTTTGGGGTATTACACATCTAGATCCTTTGAATCTCTCCATCACTATCTTCCTCTTCCCTTTTTGATCGAACCTGATTATTAGATGTATTACTGTTGTAACTTGTTGATTTTGTCTGACGGGATTCCAATACTCCAGCTTCCTCCTCCTTTTCACTATCTTCGCTATTAGCATTTAAGATTGCAAGCTTCTTCCTATTTCCTTTATTAGCCTCGTCACGTATCACTCCTGTATGTTCGTCACACAACTGTCTCTGGAGAGCAACCTATTTTTTGGGTCTTTTGCAATGCACCTTAATCAACTTTACTTGAACATGCTTTTGCTTTCCCATCGCTCTGTTCCACTTATGGCTCTCACCTCCTTCAGCTTCTCTTATATGGATCCCACCACTCTTTAAGCCACTGGTCCCTTTTGTGGGCCCCATCATCTAGTAAGTCTTTGTGCTCTCCTTTGATTTGTATTCCTTAGTCTGTCTATGTTTCATTATGGGCCTCCATGTAGTTTTGGGCCTCTACATAGTTTTGAGCCTCCTTTCCTTTATTTTTGCTACCCCATATCTTATCGCATGACTTATCTCACTGCCCCTTTTCGCCCATTTGACTTTTGTCTCTTGCGTTGAATCGCGAGTCACCTACCCCCTTCCTTTTGGAACAACCTGTCGCCATTCTTGAATTTTGTTTCTTTCCTCTCCTTGTTGAGACTTCGATGCATCTTGCTGTCTTGATGTGTACAATGACCTTCCTCATTTGGATTAACATTCGTCCTTCATATGGTCTTGGCATATGGTCTGCCTCTGCTGTTGACGTTGCCGCCCTTCCGTACTACCATTCCTTTTCTGCCTCTGCCATTGTCTTCTTTTTTGCCTCCAAGATGTCGAAGTTTATTGAACAAACCACATGCTTTCATCTTTATTAGGAGTCATGATGGCTGGCATATTCCTTTTATTGATGACCAAGGGTTTAGCCTCTCATTAGATGAAACGTCTTTGGGATGACAAATCATCCTATCCCAAATGAAGAAGCATATACACTAATAGAGAGAACTTTCTTTAATCTTGGAGTGACCTTTATTATCTGTCTTTTTATTTGAATAGAAATTTAATTTGGAATACAATTTGTTTTCCATTCATAGGGAATGCACGGAAGTTAAAATTACTAAATCAGAAGAGTCGTATATGTAAAGTTTGTTGTACTAATGACTCAAATTGTCTTTGGCTTGCTGCATTAAGCAGGTTTCAGACCAGAAATAAGAGACAAATATTTAGACGAAGTACTATGTGGTAACATTGCTCGTGTATTGGTGAGGTGATGCCAAAATATTAGTGCCCTTCCTTGCATTTTGCATATGCAACATTTATATTTACATACAAGCCTTCTAATCAAAGAAACTGTAAAAACTTGTCTTGTTCATCAAAATATGATTTTATTTGGACCCTTCTTCTTCAAAGAAGATAGTATAGAAGACCATTCACTTGGAATAGAAGAATGATGGGAGATCCTTTCAAATAATAACTTAATGAACCACTCAGCTTTGCAGTTTGAGTTTCTTCCTCACCAAGGAAAATCTTAACTCATAATATTTAAGGATTTATTTATTTTATTTAGTTTGTACCCTTCATTTTTTTCTGCTGTCAATTACGCTTAGCTCTAAATTTTGAGATTATATTATCTGGGGTAAAAGTGATACTAAATTAGTAATTCCTCTTTTTTAATATTTTAATTTATTTAGTACGAATGGTAACTCCATAACTTTGTTCTTCAAAGTTTCATTCTTTGTGCTTTCAAAATCCTTGGGTTATGGGGATGGGCGAGGTTTAATGAGTTGTGGATCTGTCACTTTTTGATGTGGTATCTCTTATTTAATATCTACAGTGTTTATCTGTGCTCAGTTGGCTTAAAAGGATTTCACTTCACATGCCTTCAATTTTGTTGGTTATGACACAGCTGTTGATCTTGAAATTGTGGCGTTTCTGATGGGCACAATACTTGGTTTAAATTTGATGTTTGCCAAGTGTTTTATTTACTTATATTATTATTATTGATATTAATTTATGCAGGTGAGATTCAAGATATTCACAGATTGTTTACCATTGCCTGAAAGTGAGTTCAAACATGCAATTAAGGAAAATTATCAGCATGGTTCGAAATTCACACCAGAGCTCAGTAGCCGACAGGTTAGACGAAATGAAGCGTGTACTGGCATTTGAAATTCTTCTGTCATTATTTGATATATCTGACCAGTGTTTCTTTATATATCTTGCAGGTCAGGAAACTCATTGGGATGTTTCGTCCAATTTCTTTGGCTCCAGCAGCTCCTGTTGCACCTCCACTGTCACATGGGAGGCACCTGCTTCCTGTTATAGAGGACCGGTTTCAGCCAATAGCAAGGCTGCCACCACGAGAGGATCCACATATAGCGGCACCAGTGAGGTTGCTTCAACATGAAGATCCGTATGCAGTAGCACCAAGGCTGCTACAGAGAGAGGACCCATATGCTGTTGTACCGCCTTCAAGGAGGCCTCTTGTTGAGGATCCATATGTTCGTGCTCCTGTAGCTTTGGAGCATCGACATCCGCGCTATTCTGTGGAAGCTCGATATGCCTACTTGCTAGAAAATCCACCCTTACCTCAAGATCCTTATGGCAGGTAGTCATGGGCCTATGTTCTCCCGATTTAAATTTCTCCGCACCTGATTTCCTCTTTTGGTTCTATTTTTTATTTATGGTATTATTGAATTAGAAGATCTGCAATTTTTACGGTGTTGGGTTTTGTTTATAACTGGTTTGTAGTTATACTTCCCTCTTGCCTTGTATAAATTAGTTGAAGCTTGAAACTCATTTCTTGCTGAATTGAGCTGCCGTGGCAGGTACAGAGAAGCACCGGAGATTATTCAGAGAGAACCCCTTCCTTTAAGGGAGAGTGAGTATCATCGTGCCCTCTTGGAGAGGGAAAATGGAATTGTTTCACATTTGGATAGAGCAGATGACTATTACGACCACCTTCCGCCTCGAGTGGTTTCACATACCCATGTGCCTGCTTCAGGGGACTTGCCACCACATCAAACCAGTTCTTATTTATCAACAGTGGCATCTGATGATGCTAATCGAGTCTATGTTGATGCTTATCAAAGGCCCTCTTCGGGAGGAAGGATCAGTCTTGCCGGAGGCAGTTTTCCTGTCTCATCTCGGTATTCTTTTGGCGGAGCCACTCCAACCTATCGCTGAACTTGCGCCATCATTATCATTTGTGTTTGGTATGGTCACTTGTACTTTCTGTAAAACTGGTTCTAACACTTTCATGTTTTGGTGACCGTTTGAATGGGACCCTTGCTTGAATCGAAGTTTATTCTTCGACACCACTACTGCTTAATGTTTTGATTGTGATGGTAGTTTTATGACGCCAATGCATTGGGAATAGAACTACTTTTACAACTTCGGGAAATGACTTTTGATCTTGAGAAATTTTATTTGTAATGGTGAGTAGTGGTATAGCTTAGGCGATAATATTATTACATCTGTAGCTGTAGGCATATTTATATGGTGGGGTGGTCTCAACTTGCCCCTAGTGTACAATTTCATGCAGAATTGAGGACGTGAAGAAAAAAGAAATAGACTTGCTTTTGTTGGGCGACAAAAAGGTTGCGTACTCATTACTCACTGTCCAATATCCACCGAAAGTGGAACCCGCTACCGTCACGGGCCCTACATGCCCGTCATACTCTATTAAAGAAACATGATATGCCGTACCCCTAACAAAATAATTCAAGCTTTAGACATTAAAATTGAACTCGCCATTGTTAATGGCAGTATAACATCCACCTTAGACTAAAACTAAATTTAAAGGACACCATAAAATCTATTATTTCATCTCTTTTTATTTTTTCGTGTTTCTACAGGTGCCTACATGGAACTTGTTCTTATAATTTTATAATGGGGCAATAGAAAGCTACAATGGTTTGGAGTTTTTCTATTAGGTTTACTTCTTCCAGTACTGTAATCATGGTAATAATATCTTAAAAAGTGCATTGGTTTCAAAGCTTTCTTACGTCTATGATCTATCTAATTTATTCATCATCCTAATCAATTGCCCATAAGATTAAAAGAACTTTAGGACGAGTAGCTTTTTTATTTTCAAAAGAGGAGCGCCCAAAGCCCTTTTTCTCATATACCATGCTGAATTGCCGGCGAAATTGTGGACAACTTTCGTGGAGTAATGATAATTCTTTCGTGTATAGTTAGTTTCTTACTCCAGATCTTACTATTAAAAAAATGAGGCACGCTATGATAAGCTATGGTGCCTGGATGCCTCCATTCTTGAATCTTTTGCTAATTTGTACTGTAAACGCCAGATCACCCTATCACAATGCCATATTTACTCCAGGTTTACTTGCATGCAGTTCACCAATGGCAGTGGTCATGCGTCTGCCATCGTGTGAAATTTAAAATAAATGCTAACACGTTTGGGTAGTGGATTTCATTTTTAACTTGTTCTTCAGCAATTTTTTTAGTAATGCTAAATAAATTTTATTTTAAATGCAAAATATTATAACATATATTTGTAATTTTCAAATAAATATATTTGTGTTTTAAGGAGTATATCATCTTTTTATTTTATAATATAAATATACACCAAATTAAATATTATGACATTTAATGTTTAAAATAAAGTTTATGTAACATTTTATTTTTTTAAAGCGTCCTTGCTCTACTTCTGTGATTGAGTGTTATTGCTTAAAAAAATGTGTTTGGCCAAAGTCTATATTTGCTACTGTTCATGTGAAAAGAACAAAACTACGACTTACTTTGAATTTTTGAATTTCTAATCATTTTGAAATTTTTAGAGTCCATTTAGCCTGATAAGTTGATTAAAAATCCAACGACCCATTCGCCTATCCGGAGTATAACCAGTGCCGGCCCAATAATATCGGGGGCCGAGGACAAAACGATAATTAGGGGCCCCAAAAATAATGGTTAAATTAATTTATAATTAATTTATAATTTTTTTAATTATATATATACATGAGTTTTTAAAAATAAGGGGCCTCAAGGGTACGGGGCCAGGGCCGTCGCCCTTTGGGCCCAGCCTCGGGGCCGGCCCTGGTATAACTTTCTTTGTTTGAGTAATCACATCAAGTAGGGCTTTGTAGCAGTGAGGGACCCTTTGGACATTTCGCTTCTGAAAGTGAAAAGTGGATATTCTCCCTAGAAGGGCAGTTTCCTTCAATTGATAAGACTCGGTATTTGCAGGTTAATTAATTGAAAAAAACAGCGCCTACCTTAGAAAACCGTTGTGTTTCAACGCGTTTTCCCTCTTCTTCTTTTTTCTTTACTTATTTCCTTCACCCGTGTCGTAACGCGGCAATTTCGTGACACTTCGGTTCACTCGCACCTATAAATACCGTAGCTCGATTTCACTCTCTTTTTCTATCCATTTGTTCCGAGTCTCTCTCTCTCTCCATTGTCTTCGCCCCGGTGGGGAAATAATGGGAAATTGCTGCTCCGACGACAGAAGTGGACAGTCGGCCATCGGCGGGACCGCGGCTTCGCACAACTATCCGACAGGCGTCGGTGCCAATGATGCGGTGGATCTCTTCCTCAATTCTCGCGGTTATCACGGCCTCTTCACTAAGATCGAGGTTTGGTCAATTTCCGACATTGCTTAAGTCAAGGTTCCAAAATCTTTGAAGACTTGAGTAAACAGCCTGGTTGAATCGCGGATTTGTTTATTGTAAACAGAGAAACGTCTGAGGAGGTTTCGATCTTTGTGTTGTTTTTATTGGATGTGATTGTCGATGCTTGTTTTTTTCGGATCTAATTTGAACGGTATTTGGTTTACTTGTGATTGGTAAGAGGTATTAGGGAGAAAGGATCTTGGAGGTTTTCAAAGTAGAGAAGTTGGGATTCGGTTCTCTTGTTTCTATTTCTTGTAAATTTTGTAGGGAGCGCGAAGAGTACGGCCAGGACTTACTCAGCAAGTAAAAAAAGAAAAGGCAAAAAAAATCTAGAGAATTCTGAACAATATCATGCACGCAATCACTTCTATTGGCATTTTGTTACTCATATTATTAAAATACCAATGGAATGAAATGTGTATTTGACCTTTACAGTATGAGTGAATTATCGATGTTCATCTAGCTAGTGGCATGCGAATGCTTGTGAGGTTTCCTGATAGAGTAGAACTTTTTCCAATTTCTTTTCTTTTTTCTTTTCTTTCCTTTTTTTTCATTGTATGTTTGTTCTTTCTCCAATTATTTTGAGCATTTTTAATTATGGAGTAACGCATTTTGGCTGAATGCATGACTCTATTTCTTACCCAATTCTTTGTTTCCAATCAAAATTTTAAATACTGCTTTGAGGTTGGGGTCGAACCGTTGGATCAATGCTTTAATGGTCTGACTAGTCAGAATGCTAGTCTTAAAGTCATGGGTTCAAATCCCACGTTATTACTTATAAATAAGAATACTAAAATATATGCCATGTCTATTTGGTGTACTAGATAGTTCTTTGTATTTCAACATCCTTTCTCAGCACATGCATTTTTTTAATGAAATTGATATGCATTGTTGGGGCTATCGATCTATGAGCTATAGTTTTATGTCAAATGGTTTCTATCATGGTAACGTATTGTTGATTTGTAAAGTTGTTTGCATTTAGGTAGTCGTTATTTGGTCTCTATTTATCTATATTTTTGTCTCTTATTTTTTCATAAAAAATCATAACCTAGTGTGCAAAAATCTTGAGTATGTGTGGGATTTTGGAGAAAGATTGGATCAGTTTTGGTCTAGGGTGCACAACCTTACTTTGCAATTGGAGTAGTTTCCACGATGCAAACTTTGACCACATGGTCATACAACAACTATTGCCATTTTGTTGAGGTTCTGCTTCTTTCTACTTTTTTTTATGATAAAATTTAAATATTTGTCTCTAGTCCCTCTTAAAATCCACCATTACTATCTTCTTCTTATGCCAACATTTTTACTTGTTACGAAGTATATTTAAATTAGTGATTTTAAATTATAATGATACTAAATCGCAAAATTCAATCTTCATTGCATAAATTGAGTTTATTTGAAGCAAAAATGTATTTTCACTTGGTGTTCGTGAGATTTTTGAGTTGTCTATGCCATTCAAACAATCTAGATCAAGTGCAGATAGATGGGCTGTGCATATGGGGTTTTGATTGAGCTAGATTGGACCATTTGGGTTGGTTTGATGTTGGTTGACTAAGCTACCACTTGTTACATTCTCTTTGATGGATAGGCTTAGAATGTGGATTTTTTTTTTAATTCTTTGTTCACGCCACTTTTCCATGCTTATTTAGCCTTTACTTTAATTTTTTTTTTTTTTTTTTTTTTTGTCATTTAGAGCACCCTTGTCAATTTGTCATTCAAGATCATCTTTTCTATAACAAAGCTTTTCCTTGCAAGGGTAGAAAAAGTGATGGTGCAGCCATGTATCATAGTAAATGTGCTAATGTGTCAAAATCCCTCTTTATTCTGGTTTTCTCTGTTTGGGGCCATCAAAAACAAATTCTGACACTCTACTGTTGGTGGATGCTTGTAAATGAAGTAATTAGGTTGAGGTCCTGGGAATGAGAAGAAGAAGAAGAAAATGCATGATGTAAAATTCCCTAGGGCCTGGAATGGTAAATATGGTGGAGTTTGATGGGGAAGATGAGACAGGAAAATGATTGTGGATAAAAATTTGAAGTGGTGAGTTTAGAAAGGATTTTCCTAGTCAGATATGGTTTATTTCTATGACGTAATTTTGGAAAGGGTTTAGTTCTTTTCCCTCATTTCATATGAGGGTAGATTGGATATATGTTGTGTTTTGGTTAATGAAGCTTAATTAGTGAAGGCATGTGTAGGTGGAAGTACACCTACCATTGGGTTTAGTGGTTTTTAATACTCTTGTTCAATTTGTCATATGCCTTAAATTGGATCTGTGTGCATGGATCATTTGCTCATAAATCTTTCTTAAATAACATTTCCTGCCCAATTGTGTCTTTCTTTTGTTGCTAAGTTAAAAAAAAATTGATGGCAACGAAAGGGTGGCAATTTCAAAAGGACGGTGATATTAAGAAAATGAAGATAAAGCATATTAAGATTTAAGACGTCCTAATCAGATATCTTAGAAGTTGTTAAGTTGCTCCTCTGATATCATTAATATTTAATATCAATGGATGAAGTTTTCATTCATTCATAATTGATAGAACTAGCTAGGGGAAAAAACTAAGCATCAATCATTGAACTTTTTGCTGGAATTTGTTGAACCTAGAATGGGTTGAATTGCTTTCCCTGAGAAAAAAAAAATCTATATTTTGTGGAGCCTTTAGTTTTGGATAAGAAAAAGAGAATTAACAGAATCTGGCTTTGAGAAAGAAGTATAAGCACAAGTTTTTGGTACCTTGACTTTTTTGATTACGCAAATGAAACAGTATCAAGGGGCTTTGAAGCAAGTAACCATGGAAGAATGCTACAAATTGAAACTCTTATTGTTGTTGTGGTTGTCATTTTTGCTACTATTAATATTATCAAAACATTCTCAACGTTTATGATAGACTCAAAGAACAAAGAATAAAGGGTTAATTTCAAGTTGCTTTTACTATTTGAACGTGGTTAGTATATTTGAATTTGTCTGCAAAAGATTGAAACCTTTATGTCTTACTATTATAGTGCCATGGTTTCTTCATTCACCTAGTATATTTTTTTCTTTAGGATAATGATATTATGTTTTAGGATTCTATGCAATAAATGCAAATGCCATCAGCAAAGTTTCAAATCGATTGGACTCTTTGAGACTATTAAAGTTTTGAGCACCTATTTTTGCCATGCTTACCATGTTCTTTCATACTAAATGGCCTCTCAAAATCACATGATGCAGTTGTCATTATCTGCTTCCAACTTGCGAGATATGGATCTACTCTCAAAGGTGCGGAGATTACATGCAAAATGGCTTTTATTAATCAGTTCATTTTGTTTGTTTAGACCTCAATATTTTTAGAGATTGGGTCCATTCTTACTCTCTTCTCTTCTTCATTTTCTAAGAAATATGAATCGCTGCTTAACTAAGTTTACCTAAAATTAATGTATTAATTGTCAAGTTTGATTAGATGGTTTAGATGTAGGATCAAAGGATCAACCATCTTTTTTATTTTTTAAATTCTTAAATAACTTGATGAATAACATAGCAACAATTTCATAACCTTATTTATGTGGTCAAACTTGTGGTCTTGATGAACAACATGTAGCTCTTGTTAGAAGAAGGACTGACATATTACTACTTATTAGTTGATCTTTAAGTACCTTTTTTCTTCAACTTAGCAAAACTGAATCTACAAAAATAAAATTTTTTAAGAAGAATGGTTAAACTCTTTGAGGAATTCTTGCCTTTTTTTTCTTTTATAATATTATTGTTATTGTTATGATTATTATTATTATTATTTTTTTTGGGAGAGGGAGGATTTACTATGTGAAAACCAAATTATTGGCCAAGAGAGATCCAAGTAAAATTTGTTGGATACATGGGTAGATATATTTTTAGCAATTCGTGGACTTATTGTTTATAATTTTTTAGTATTGAAATAAAGAGTTTATTTAAGTAATTGAAGTAAACCTGATATACACATCACCAATCGAAATTTTAAGTTTTACGAGTTGTTTTATTTGAGATTTATTTATCTTGAAAAATGGTGTCTCACTAATAAAATTTATATGCTGTTGGGCAGTTGTAAACACTTTGAAATTCTTATAGTTTCCATTATTTTTGGTAGATATAAATGCAATGGGAATAGCGGTTTGAAGGTATTTAAAGTGGGGTGACCACTAGCCAAAGAAGTTCGGGAAGGAAGAAGAAAAGTTCATATAATGAAAAATATGTAAAAAGATGTCATAAGACTTCGAAGAAGACCTTGATTAGGAAAATTTAAAAGAAACAGATGGGGAAAAAACAGATCGAACACTTTAAAAATATTCAAAGTGTATGCTAATTTGATATGCTCATGTTTCATAAATTTCTCGAAAACTTGTTAAATATTCACAAGCTTTTATGGTCTAGAAACATGGGGTTGGGCATCCTTCGGAGCGGGTGGGACAATGAAGATAGAATAACTCTTGGTTAGGACACCCCATCCCTGAGGAGAAAGAAGGACATGAAGTAGGACAACATTTCTATTGGCAAATAGGGAGTTTCCAAGTTCATGCTCAAGTACTTATTACTTCTTGGGTTGTAATTGTTGTATTCATTCTTATGAGAATGGAACTGAAAAACAAGAGATGCTTTTTCTCGAAATATGGATGAATGAGAGTTTAACTCCTTATGATTTTTATCTGCTGTAGTAAAGAAAGAGACCTCATACAAGCCGAAATATGAAGAAATAGAAATGCCTATAATACAACACTATATTCTATGGATTATTTCACTTTTATTTTACCATTGAAGTGCAAAGTGGATGTAAAATTAAAATGCAAAGATTTGCTAAAAGCTCTATATACTTAAATTCAAATTCGACAAAGTTCACTTTGATAAAATTTATGTTTTCCAACTCAAAGATGCAAAAAGTTGGTAGAATTTAATCAAATTTTATAAAATTTGATGAAATTCAACAAAAAGTTAAAAAAAAAGTTACTTCATCACTGAAAAACGAAGAAATTACCAATAATCAAAGATGCCAATATTTATGTGCTTTTTTTACTTCATCAATTAACACAACAATATCAATTTTTAAAAAATGATTTATTGAGCTAACAAATTGTTTACTTTATGGGATTTGCTTCTTAAAAAAGTAAGGAAAAAAGCAAATACAAATAAGTAAATAAGTAACGAAATAAAATTGAAATAAGGTAAATTCTTAAAAATAAGTTAACAAGTCTCAAAGCCATCTTTTTAGTTAATTCTTATGAAACAAGAAATATTTTTTTTTTGAAAATGAAACATATTATATTAATATTAACAAAGGTTTTGGGAATGAGCTAACCCCATACATTATTGTCCATACAAAATGTTATGCTAGGTCATTAGTTACTCAAGTTTATATCCTATTCCTATGTTGAAGGAACATACCCATGTAGAAAGCAAAAATATAGAATGCATCCACATTTGATCTAATGTAAACTCCCTACTCTTAAACACCCTCAAGTTACTTTCTTCCCATACAGAAAACCAAATTGCAAGCTGAATACATTTATAATATTTTCCTAAAGGGGAGTGTAATAAACTATAAGGTAAAACAAATAAGATTTTAGCTGTAGGTGCCATCATTGGACTATACATTTCCAATTCTACCTCTTCCACCCCGACCTTAGGTCACCCAACCACACCAAAGCTAAATTACAGAAATGCCCTCGGGCGAAATAAATGCAAGGAGATAAATAAACATTAAATAATAATTATGGGGTCGATCAAAGGTTAGACATGTTACATCATAACTACATTTTCAACTAATGAGTATAATGTGCATTAAATAATATTAATCATGATGTAACAAATAAAATGTAATTAAGACGTCAATCTGTTCTTATATAATAAAATTAAAATATGTTCATTAATAAGTTTAAACCATTGGCTGATACATTAATGCTGAATTAAAAATAACTGATAAATGATCTAAAAGCGTAAACATTGGCCCCGTGACCGTCTCAAACTAGGTCAAGAGACTCCATTAGAGTTTAGGAGGTCACCTGGTTTAGTATATACTTGAAAAGAAGAAAAGGAAATGGGGTGAGCTCAAAGGAGCCAAGTGGACCATCACAAACGTATCTCATGTATTATAAAAATTAAAACACTAATATGCAAACACTTCCAACACATTAAGTGATTTAAACAATTCAATATTTTAAGGTTGCCATTAAGATTGAAAGGACTATCCTTGGTATTTCCCTTCTCTTGAATGAGACATCCATCGGTTATTGATATAGCTTAGGAATACCTTCTAAAGTAAGTATTGACCCTCAAGAACACATTTCCAAAATGCATCGACTATCACAAACACGTCTAAAGCAGAGTCATTTTGCGAGTACACACTAAATAAAAAATTATGTAGTGGTCATACATGAGAGTGGTATTATACCACTCCATGACCCTAATTTAGTTTATCTCTAATTGGAGAATGTTTGGCGGTGGTCAAATATGGACACACCATGCTAAGCCTACTCACTAGGGATGATACCCACGACGATCAAATATGGATATGCCGTGTTGGTATGTGTTTGATTTCTTAATCATCTTTGTTTAGTTGAAGGCATGCCATAAATAGAATAATTGTACACATGCAAGGAACATGGCAATAAGTAAGTTAACAATAAGATTCCATCATTTATATCATGACATCGTG
The DNA here is from genome assembly GCA_030144865.1 of Tinospora cordifolia. Taxonomy (NCBI): domain Eukaryota; kingdom Viridiplantae; phylum Streptophyta; class Magnoliopsida; order Ranunculales; family Menispermaceae; genus Tinospora; species Tinospora cordifolia. The sequence goes on along the minus strand of JAJIYU010000013.1, from coordinate 54,812 downwards.
AATAATTTAAAACTTTAGCATGCTTCTAATCATATAATCATTCATGCATACAAACCAATATAGAATTAAAGACATACTAACATGAACCTAATCATAAGATTCATAAAAAATTAAACTTATTCATATTAGAATTTCAATAATTATAATATGAGAGAGAGTCAAGAGTTATTTCTACCTCTACTTGCATTTTGTGTTCCTTAAGATCCTTGACTTGATGCCGATCCACTAAAGTTAACCTAACAAGTTCTAGTGTTAGCCTTAGTGTCTTATCTTGCACCCAAATATTTTTAAATCTTCTATAGTCTTGTTTATTCTTTATTGTTTAAGGGTATGATACAATGTTCCAATCAATCACTGCTCCTATCGAACTCATCATACCTAGATGACTCAGATTTCTTCATGCTTTTTATTCCAATCTCGAAGAGTTACACTTTATGACTTCTTAAGACTTGTTTTGTGTGAGTTTGTGATTCCTAATTCATAACCATGATCATCATGCACCCGTTGTACTGAAACCGTGGATATGGTCAATTCTAGTGGGCCTAGTTTTGTCATTTCACGCGACTAACTGTTTGAGACCCACTTTAACACTTAGGTTATGTTTTTAAGATGTTTTGAAGTTTATTTTAGGTGTTCTTTATTACTTATAAGAGTATATTAAGTTGTTCGTAAATGGTACACCGAAAATGTCCTCTTTTTAAGGTTTTTCAGACTTGTTTTATGTCTTATAAGGCCATGGGCTGATATTTTTTTATTTCTACTCACTTTCTTTTAATTTTAAACCATATTCTAATAGTTTTTAAGTGTTTTAACCTTAGTATAAGGGCTATAACTTTTAGCCCCAAGTGTTTTTAAAAAAAAAAGAAACAAGAATTTTATTGATAAAAGAGAAAGGAAGCCTCGAGTTTTCTTTTTATATATTTATTTATTTTTATTTTTATTTTTTTAAACACTAAGGCATGTGAAAACCTTATTTTTAGGTGTTTCATACCCGCTTTGCCCCCAATCAAAGCTATACCTTTAGGGATTTGTTCCCATCTTTTCCCATGTCTCTTCATCATTCCCTTGCTGTTTTAAGTGTGCAACTCACTGTTACATGGCTGCAAGTATGCAGCCATGCTTATATGCACTAAAATGCCCCAAAACGCCTGGTTTTTGGTGTTTTAGCTAAAGTGCGTATATTTGTATGTATGGCTGGCATTTCCAATGTCTTTTGTCATCTTTGAAACACTTTTCTCCTCTGTTCTTAGATCATAATTCTCTGATATGTGGTTGCATACATTCAGTTCATGTGATTTGCGCATAAAGTGCTGAAAATACCATCGTTTTGGTGTTTTTCACCCACATATCCTAAGGGGTTTGTGTGTAGGGCGTTGGGTTGCCACTACTTGGTTCAAAACATATCTAAGGAGGGTGATATCCATGCTGGAAATGACACCTTACATCAATCATTGGTTGTGCATGTGTGAAAAAGAATGCCCTAAACATGGGTTTTAAGGGTGTTATATGTCACTTGTGAACCCTTCTTCTTCTTTTTCTTTGAGTGAGTTTTACTCCTCCTTTCCCTCCTGTTTTCACACTTCTTGAGGCAGTTACTAACGCTGAAACATGTTAAAACGCGAACTTTAAACATCAAGTGGATGGCATGGCCAAGAGGTGTACATAGTGTAGGTTGGATGAGACCTTTGATGTAGTTTTTTAGTGTTTTTGCATGGCCTTTGCAAATGGTTTTCAAATGGGTTTTTGGTGGTTATTCAAGGGTGGTGGTTTGAAGGGTTATTTGATAGAAAAACAGTAAGTTTTGGGTGGTCATAGGGACGTCCCCTGGGTAGTCTTTCTATAGGCCAAACCATGAGTTCAAGTGAGGAGATGTTTAAGTTTGAGGGGTTTTAGTAATAGCTACTTTTCATAGGTGTTTGGTTAGTTTTTAGAACATTTTCAAGGGTTGGAAAGGTGTTAGAAAAATGATCTAATGGTGGCTAAAACATGGAGATTTGGGTGGCTTTGGGTAGTGATTTGGTGAAGAGAAAAACAAAGAGAGGAGAGGATGATGAGTACAAAAGAGAATAAATGGGTCAATCAAGGGTTTATGTATGGGGGTGGGAGAATAGTGGCTAGCGTAGGATTTTCTCTTGTGCAAACACTAGGGTTTGTTATTTTGTTCTCTTGGGCCGTCAAATGAGAAAGAGTGTGATTTTGTGATGAAATCTTAGCCCTTGATGTGTGTAAGTGGGACGTTCTTGATTAGAGAATTGGGTGGCTAGGGTTTTTGATTTCCTTCTTATTTCCACTAAATGCATGATATTTTTTTTGTTTCCTTAGTTTTCTCATTCTCATTTTCTTTTTAGAAACTTTTTAAATGTTAATTATTCTATTTATTCGCTCCTTATATCCATCCTATTATAGTGTGATTAAATGAGGGTATTTCCATGTTGCTTAGGGCCAAGGATAATTGGGATTATGATATCTTTTTGAATTTGAAATTCAAATTGCAAATTTTAAATTTTTGTTGCCTAATTTTTTATCAATGATGTCATGGTCTTTGGGGTAACTTAATTCTATGAAACCATTGTTAAAAATGTGACACTTGTCTCAGTTCAATATAGTGTCCATTATTTATTAATTAATTTAATGTACATTATATTAATCTATAATCATTATTTGAGATTATTATTAAACTAGTTTTTTATTTAATTTATTTATTTTTCACTAAGTTGATCACTTATGATTACTTCCATGCAAATATTATTCATTTGTTTATTTATTTATTTATTTATTTTTTGTGGAGTAAAAAGTAACTAATTGTGGTTGAACTTGGAACCTCCTGTTTTAGACACTATTTTAACCAACTGAGCTAAGAAGTCATTCTTGTTAATAAAATGTTTTATTTTACCATTCATGTTCTCGAGTTTTGGTTTGAAATTTTGTTTTACTCTAAACCTATTACCCTTATTGTTATGATGGGTTATAAATAAATAAATAATTTTTATCATTTATTTATTTATTCATAAAGTCTTGTAATAATTAATATTTATGAAATTTATTATTATTTATTTGAAAATTTATATACCTTTTAGGGTAGTACAACCACAGACCCACAATAATTGTGCATCTACCAAAATATGTTGTAGATATTCACCTTCTTCTATGTAAAGGCGATACCATGAGGAGGAAAGAGGCATAGTGTTTCTTCTGAAAAATGTCATCTATGTTTAGCTTTCCTAAATTGATTAACTAACCCAACATTTTAACCTTAGTAGGGACTAGGGATCCTGGCAATCCAAATGAAGGTTGGGGGATGCAAACGAGTGTGGGGCGGGCTGGGGGAGTTGGTAAGATAGTGTAAGGACCTACAGGTGAGTTTTTCGGAGGAATTACCAATGCAAACTTTTTGATCCCTTGTCAGCTATAGGGGTATGCCCTCTAGGCTCCGATTGATGCAATAGCAAGATGACCTCTTTTGTTTCATTTCCTATTAACTTCTTGTCAAATTGTAAGTCCCATTTATTTTGTTGTTCTCTTTTTGCCAGACTACCTGTAGAAAAGCTTGATACGAAAACATCATGAAGATCGGATGACCAATATGGTCTTGGAAACTGTATGCTAAATGACTTAGGCCGACATCAATGATCTTCCTAGAACTTTATGAGGTGACCATTCCCAATCTTCTATCTCATCTATTGTAAAAAAAGGAATATGGAGTGAGTGAATTTCCATGACATTTAAATGTGACCCTTGGGCATGTATCGACATTTGTATCATTTTGTTGTAACCATGAATATTTTTGACGACTTTTGCTCATGATGCATCCTTGGAATGATAGAATCACGATAGCCATTTTCCATCTAGATCCTTATTCCTAAGTAGGATGTTCCCACGACAAGGCCCTCTTGCTTCGTAGTTTTACAAACCTGGGACCATTTGACCAAGTTGTAACATTTTTTTAAAAAGAAACATATAGCTTTATTAATAAAATATAAAACATTACACCCTTGGGACTTGAAAGCAACCAACAAAAAGCTCTCAATACAACAAGGACTAGAAACCCACCCCACTATTACACCATGTTGCCCCACCCTCTTAGTCAATCGGTCATGGAGTACACTAAAGATAGAGGGCAATTACTAATCCAGAAAGATGCTATGTACTGAGATTCTTTCCACAGATAACTAGGCGGAGAACATTTATCTTGAAAAATTTGCGCATTCCTCTCTTTCCACGGGCACCAAAGCAATGACAAACTAGATTCCTCATTCTTCCATAAGAAGTCTTGCGTCATCTTCTCAATCTCTTTTGCAATTTTTCTTGGCATTTTGAAGGTAGAGATGGAATGTGTGGGAATGACTTCCAAGATTATTTTTAGTAGCAATAGTCTTCCTCCTTTGGAGAGGTAACCATGCTTCCAACCTTCTATTCTTTTTCATGTGGTTTGTAGCATTGGTTCCCAAAATGAATATTTTCTTGAGTGGTTGCCTTCCAATGGTAGCCCTAAATGTATTAATGACCATTCTCCTCTCAATAAATACATTCAAATAATAAACTAATAAATTAAGTGTGGTGGAACTCAAATTAGTAAAGTACATGGTCAGGAAGTAATGCGCTACAAAATTAAATGTAAAAACAAAGAAAAACAGTTAATATCAAAAGTCACCATCTCAAATTCATCAACTCACTTAATAAGGTTGATTTTATTAAGCCATTTATTGGTACTTTTATATGTTAACAATGTTTACTTATATTAGTTTTTAGCTTATACTACAACAAATCTAGATATTTGAGCATATAAGAAAAAATTCTATGAACTTCTTTACTTTAGCAAAATCTGCAATATTCGGTATCCTTCCTGCCAAATTAAAGTTCTTTGATTTTAATTTCATTTGACCAAAGTTAAGTAGAAAATGAATTCTTGATCCTTGGATATGTGGAGGTATGTAGAAATGTGATAGTAATGTGTAAGACTTGCTTTTCAATAAAAAAATCATAGGATTTTCTAAATTAAGGGAAGAACTTAAAAGTTTAATTATGTCAAATTTTCTGAATGACAGTTATCATGGAGAACTAGTAAATGAGGATTGAGTGGTGAACTTGAATGTGCAATGATGTATTAACCTTTACATAACTTGCATTGCTCTTTTAGATCTCCTATGAAAAATTGAGGTTACCTAACAAAATAAATCATTCTGTTGAATTTAAAGTTTCAACTTTTTGCCATCACTATCAAAGGTCAAACACTTCTTACTATTAAAGATCAAAGAAAGAAAACCTAAAATAAAAAAAGGAAATGAAAGAAAAGGGGAGAAGTGGTGTTATGAATGTTATCATGAACAATAAAACATCTCCTCTCTTATTTTTCTGTTTTATATACAATTAAATATATAATGTCAAAAAAATCCTATATGTCTAAATACAATAGCCATGGATCTAAATTTACCCAAAACACATAACGTAGGGGTGACAATTTGTGACATGACATGAGAACTCGATCTGAACACGACACGAAGTTAATGGGTTTAGGTTTAGCATAAATGGGTTTGGGTCAAAACAGGTCAAATACAATTAGACACGACTAAATTTGGGTTATAAACAAGTTAATCTGATAAATTTGATAATGATACGTTTAACACAATTATTGATAAGTTAAAAGACAAAATATAAATAAGTTAATTTCAAATTAATGTATTTATTAAATTATTGATAATATAATATTTTAAAAAATATAATTTATTTTTAATATGTTTTATATTTTTATTAATAGTTTTATACAAAATTATTTTAAAAATTGATTTTAAAGTGTTAAATAAGTTATATATAAGTACAAGATCATGACATGGTTACAATACGATCCGTTTACAACAAGATCCGTTTACGACACGACCCATTTGTAATATATCTGACATGACTAGTTTATGACATGACCTATTTGCAATATATGTGACCCGACCCATTTATGACACGACTTGTTTATGACACGACTCGTTTATGACACGACCCATTTATGACATGATGACATGAATAGCTACCCTTACATAAATATAACTATTCAAGACATTCTAAATGGTTGTGAAGGTTTCTAAGGGAACATGATAAGATATGCAGTAGAGTAATTCAAAGTAGGCATGGGCTGAAGTTTAATAGAAGGGATGCATGGGTAAAAAAAGGATGCTACATACAGAAGCGCTTCAAAGTTCGTTTACTTACTATACCAATGGTATGACCCATTCACTAGATTGCGACTAGGAAGAGGAGATGCAATTTGGTTATGGGAGGATGTGTGGTTGGGGAATGAAGCATTTGTAGCTCTATTCCCTAGACTGTATATGCAATGATTAGGTAAAAATGTGTTATATCTTATTTTTATGATCAAAATGCAGGGTCGGCGTTTACCAAATGGGATTTCCACTTGAGAGTTGCAGGTGGTCCGATGTGTGAAGAGGAAGAGATAGCTCTTCGAGCATTACTAAGGAAATGTGAGTTGTAAGAAAGACATGATGGAAATGTTTAGTTTAAAGTGTCAGATGAGAAATTCTCCAGCAAACCCTTTTTATTATTATTATTTTTCTAATTTGATAGATGATCCAATGGTACAACCTTGTGCATTATTAAAAGAAATGTGGAGGGCTTCAATTCCATCCAAGGTGAAATTTTTTGCGTGGTTGGTGGTTGAAAGGAAAATTTACATGGGGGAGATGATTCAAAAAGGTTTCCCTAATCATTACATTTCTCCATCATGTGTCTTTTGTGTAAGCAAAGTATTGAGTCAGTGGATCATATGTTTTGTTTTTGTGCCCTTATTCAAGTTCAGTTTGGGCAAAATGGAGGAGGCACTTCCCAATATTCCCAGAGATGATGGTGGAGGACATTTTGTTTAGTGTTTGCCCATACCAGGAAGAGATCAGTGCGGTATGGAGAGCTCATTGGATGGTGGCAAGTTTGGCGATGGTGTAGTATTTGTAGAAGGAAAGAAATGCCAGGCTATTTGAGGACAAATTTCTTCTGTCAAGAACAATTTGGGAAGAATCTCAATCTCTAGCCTCTTTTGGGATTAGTAATTGCTGGTTATCAAATGAGTATTCATTGTCTGAGTGGTTTGAGGGCAGGGAAATGTAATATAGTGGTCACCGGAGGAGGGTGGGGTGGGGGAGGGTAGGAGGAGTATAATATTATTTCGAGGCTGTAAGTAGTTATCTATTGACAAAAATTAATGTTTCTTTAAACAAAATATTTTCGACAATAGAAATAGGGTATTTGAGTTTAGGAAAATGCTTTAAGAAACATGATGAATTGCCTTAAGGCATGGTTATGTGCATTGATGTTTTCGCATGCAATGAAAGATGGGTTTACCCATGGTATGAAAATTAGTTGAATTTTAGCAAAATTGGTTGAGTTAATTAAGTAATTTGGACAATCGAAGCGAAGTTCACCTATAATCGTAAAATTACAAAATTTTGTTGAGATTTTCAAAAATCATAATGAAGTTCACCTAAAATTGAAATTTCGACGATGTTTGCATAAAAAACTTCATAGAAGTCGTAAAAAATATTTTTATAAAAAAAATCTATGTGGTGTACATAAATTTTTCTATGCAATCATATAGATTATCGTAAAAAATTCTATTTCTATAAATGAAAAAGATTAAAGGTGAAATATGTGCAATTGGTGAGTAGCTATCCAAAAGAAACAAGAATGAGTTGTAGGCCGGAGAAGAGACAATAGAGAGAAGAAAGAAAAAAGAAAAAAAAGCTAAGAGTGTAAGAGGAAATGCGTTGAGAGAAAAACGAGAAATGAGAACTATCTATTGTAATTGATAGAGAAGATCGAATGTACTTACGCTTGTAGCGACTTGCAAACCAATGATCAATCAAACTAAGATTTATGTTTATAAGACCATTAAGGTTTGACGATAAGTTTTTCTCTCTCTCTTTTTTTAATAACAGTTTTAAGTTAACACACGCAATGTGCATTCAACATTATTAATGTTAAAATACACATTCAAAACCATTATGTGTATACTTTTATAAGTAAAATTTATTTATTTATGTTTGTTTTTATCATTTTTTATAGAAATTGTGCATATTTTAACATTTACGTAGTATATTTTGAACTTTTTTAAGTTAACAAATTTTTTCGAAAATTCTTTCAAATTTCTTGAACTCTTTGAATTAATTCTAATTTTTAAATGTTGAAGTTTAGAGTGAAGTCGAATTTTCGTTCTTTGGTTTTACCCAGGGTTCTTTGATATACAATTATATTTATACACACAATTAATACAATTATACTGCTTCTTGTGAAAGGAAAGAAAAAGGAAAGATGGATTTTTGCGGTGAATTAGGAGTTATTTTGTAAAATTTTTAATATTATCTATAGGAGTAGTGCAAAAATATTTGACTCAGACATAAGTGGGTAGTTGTGACTTGTGGGTTTGAATCTACAATGTTCTTTTTAATATGAAGATCAAGTTGCAATCTATGCACCTTATTTATGCCCATACGCTAATAAATGGAATATATGATTTAGTTTAATTATCTAGTGTTCATGTTCACGGTATTATATTAATTTTTAATATATAGGCCAACCCATTTTCTCTATTTGTTAGCTTCTACAGTTTCTCTACTAAAACAAATGGTCACACAAGATGTTAAACTCGAACTCTTTTGAAGAAGAAACAAGAAACATAGATAAGGTCAAATTTAAAAGGATGAGAGTTGCTATTAGCACTTACTAGATTCTTTAAATGGTTGTTTTAATGTATCATGGGAATTGTTAGGTGTAAGAATAAAATAATTCTCTTTGGTAGAATAAAACATCTCTGATGTTACCTCCAATAGATTCTTCTTTTTCATTTTACTCAATAGATTCTTCTTTTCAATTTATCAAAGGTAGGTGTTCATGCAATGAGTGAGACTGTTTATTTTAACATAGAGGTTTGAGTTCAAATCTGAGAACAGATTCTCGATTGTGGTGATAAGGCTGTGTATACTGTTCCTTCCTCATACCTTGCAAGCTGAAAGGCACATGCATTGCGTAACATTCTTTGGGCCTCTGAACCCATATGTTAACCTTATAGCTCAAATGAGTGAGACTGTTTATTTTAACATAGAGGTTATGAGTTCAAATCTGAGAACAGATTCTCGATTGTGGTGATAAGGCTGTGTATACTGTTCCTTCCTCATACCTTGCAAGCTGAAAGGCACATGCATTGCGTAACATTCTTTGGGCCTCTGAACCCATATGTTAACCTTATAGCTCAAGAGATTTCTTGCAAACTTGCTTCAAGATCAGTAGCATGATGAAATGTTGTTGTAAAAGTTCCAAAACACTGTGTTCACTGTATTTTGTTCAGAAGTACTAGCATAAGTTACCAACTGTACCAATGCATTTGAGACCTTGCACTATATGAAAGTATTCAAAGTCTCTATTGTTGGTTGGGTGATCTTGTTATCTTGTAAGTTGAAATTTTGATTTCTCTGTAGAGTGATCCAATGGCAGTTATTTACACAAAAGGAAGAGATGGGAAACTTGAAGAGCTTGGTCGTACTGAAGTTGTGGCGAACTCATTGAATCCCATGTGGATTACGAAGCTTTCAATTACTTACCATTTTGAAGTTGTGCAACATTTAGTGTAAGTGCTGTTCTGTTATAAAGTGGAATTCTACTTATGTCATTGGTTGGTCCTCCCTCTTTAATTATTTCCTGTTCCCTTGGTTCAAGCGCAATGTGAATAATCTCATTTTATGCTTCTGGTTGTAGGTTTCATCTATATGATATTGACACACAATTTCACAATATACCAGAAAAGGTATACATGTTTTTTAATCACTTGGTTTTGTTATGTGTTTGGTAGCAAAATTAATGTTGTTTTCAAATTTTGGTTCATATATTCTGTTCTTTGCAATTGTTTAGGCATGGGAGTTTGCAAATCTCTCATATTTTCTTCATTTATACAAGGAAAGTGTGATATTTAAATAGAAATAATGAATTATAAGGACCATTTGAATAATCTACATTTCATTTTTTTGTTATTAATGTCATCTTTGAAAAAGGACTTTTAATACTTTAATGAATATATAGACATAAAAAACTATATTATTGTAATAATCTTTTTCTTTTGTAGGATCATTGTTTGAGGTTCCGGCACAACTCTCGTTAAGGAGAGAACTCATGTTGAGAGAGTTGGGGGGCTTGCCTTTTTATCAGAGAGAGAGAGTGCCCTCCTCTCCCTTGTCCCCTATGTGGGACTGACTATATGTGGCAATAATATTTTCCCTTAAAAGATCATTGTTTGAGGTTCCCATAAAACCCAGGAGTTGCCCTCCCACCCCCTTCTTACCCTTAACTTGAAGTTGGTCTTAGTTTGTCCTTTTCTTTCTTCGATCTTTCCACAAATTTCCTTCGCAGGAGTTTCTGCCTAAAATGTAAAGGAAACTTCAAAATTTTATTGCTAAGATTTTAAGGTTGGTGATGTTTATCAAACTCGACCTCCAAATGGTCTATTCTAATAGTTTGATCGGTCAGGTGATGGTACACCTTTTGTATTATTGGGTTGGTTTTTGTTGATAAAATTTATTACCTCATTAAGTTGGTTCAGATGGATTTTGGATCAAAAGTAATAAGCAATTTTGCTTGACTTGTGCACTACATGATTCTATAATCATTCACTTCAACATAAAAGTGTTCATTTGGATATTCATAATGTACTGGAACTTTTTGTTTATAGCCCTTTTTCTTTTTTCTAAGTAATATCCTGTGCATTGATGTTTGGCTACCTTGGACATGAATACATCTGATCTGCCGAGATAGATAGCAAATGAATGTGCTATGGACAAAATTCATATGATGAAATGCCTTGCAACTTTTTGATTATTGTTTGGCTTGTGTGCTTTGTTACTGAACCTGTTTCCCCTCTTCATATATACTTGATGAATTATATGTTGACAGATGGATAATTTTTTTTATTTTATGCAGTCACTAAAGTTGGAAGAGCACCAATTTCTTGGAGAGGCTAGTTGTACATTGTCTGAGGTTTGTCATTCTTTTTTGTCCTTTAGATGTGTCTTTAACTGTTAAAATGGAATTGTGAACAATTAGAGCAATAATTAACCTTTGCTACATAGGTTTCAGAATTTTGAACTGAAAATTTGGAATCAAGTTGTTATGGAGCTTGGCTAATTGACTATGTATTTGGATCAACTTGTTAGTTTCACATATATTATGGTGCCAGAACCATTTTAAAATCAACGGTAGGAGGAAGTAACAAATTTTCAAGTACACAATTGGTTTCTACTAAGGATTTGCCTTTAGCCCCTACCTCTTTGCACTATTAATGGATGAATTGAGTGGAGATATTCAAGAGCAAGAAGATATTGCATAGTTTATATTATTTGTTAATAACATAGTATTGATTGATGAAATTGCACTTGGAATAAATGGTAAACTAGGGGTTTGGATAGCTTTAGATTTTAAAGAGTTCAATATAAGTAGGAGTAAGGTTGAATACATCAAATGTAATTTTACTGTAAATAGAAATACGAGTAAAGATATAGTGAAGAATGGAAGTCTAGAAAAGTACCAATATTTGAGATCCATTATGCATAAAAGGAGAATTAGGTAGAAGGTGAGGACGTGAACTGTAAATAGGATGGGCCAAGTTTGTTTTGGGGTGGGGGAGGGAAGGTTGGAAGGGGATTTCTAGAATATTAAAGTACAGAGAGAATCGTATAATGTTGTTAGTGCCAACCGTATTATCATGGAACGAAAATTCGACTTCGCCTCAAACTTTTACCTTTGAAAATCAAAATTAATTCAAAGAGTTCGAGAAATTTGAGAGAATTTTTGTAAAAATTCATTGACTTAGAGAGGTTCACAAAATTTTATGTAAATGCTAAAATATGCATAATTTCTATTAAAAATGATGAAAACGAATACAAATTAATACATTTTACATATAATAGTATAAATATAATGATTTCAAACATTAACGTGAACAATATTTAATGTCCATTGCACATGTTAAATTTTTTTTATTATTTACTTGTGCATTCCACAAATTTCGCCAAAAATACTGAAATCTTCAAATTTTTCACGAATTTTGTCGAAATCAGAAATTTTATTCTTTGTTTGCTACTTTTTTTTTTTTGAAAGGAAACTAGATAATATTTATATTAATAAAGAAAAGCTGCTAAATTAGCTATTTGGGCCGCATTACATGGACTGTATAACATTGTACCTATTACCAATCCAATTCCCAAAATTGTACCCTCGACCTAATTTAGTTATAGAGATCCATGTACAAAAAAGAATGATGGATCTCTCCCATACACCGGTATCATCCTTACAAGTATCATTAAATGTCCCATTGTTTCTTTCTTTCCACAGACTATACCAAATAGCAAACATTATTGTCCTCCTATAACCTATGGTACTCCTTGGTTGAGCATTTGCATGTGCCATTAAATCATCTCTTAGCAAGACAGGTTTAACGATAGGACACTTTTGCTATCACTGGGTCCAAATCTCCCTCAAAATTTTGCAATTGCCGAACAGGTGCTGCGTTGTCTCTTCGTTCCCCTTACATAGATAGAAAATTGTTGGTTGCAATGAGTGTGTAGGGTGCCTTCTTTGTAGGACATCAACACTATTTAATTTGTTTAGAAGAATGAGCCAAGCTAATATCTTAGCTTTTGTTGGGACTTGTCTTGCATATGAGATTCGCATATTGGAAGTGTGGTTTATGGACTCTACTATCCAGTTGTCTACTAAAGGATTTTATAGTGAAGGCATGGTCCTTATTACCAGTCCACACAAGTTTATCCTTCTCCTTTGAGGGTTGGAAATCCTGTAACATGTTTATAATTTCTGTTACCTCCTCTATATGGCTGTCCCCTATGTTTCTGTTTATACATTGTTTGCAGCAGCAACAACCTTCCCCCCTAGGTAGGTAACTTCCTTTCCATCCCTCCACCCTCTTTGTAATGGTATGTATAACATAATTCCAGAATTCTGTTTTATTTGGATTTCCCTCCAATTGCAGCCCCAAATAATTTAGTGGCCACTTCCCCGTGGGCACCTCTAAGTCCCGAGCCACCCCTTCAATCTCTTCCACATCCATGTTGATACCCACCAGTTGGCTTTTGTTCTTGTTTATGGACAACCTTAATAGGAAACAAAAGGTATAAAGAGGATCCGTTGTCGCCTTAATTTCTTCATTGTCATTTTCATGAAAATCAAACAATCATTCGCAAATAGTAAATGAATCAATTGGATGCTAATCCTTCTCCACTTTCATTCCTTCTATCTTCTTCTTTGCCACAACCTTCTCTGTTATTCTTGTGAAGGTATCTGCTACTAGAGTAAATAGAAAAGGAGATAGGGGGTCCCCTTGCCTCAACCCCTAGACCCCTTGAAACTTTCCCTTAGGCCTAACATTGATGAAAATAGAATAAGTCACTAAGCTTAGACATGCTTGAATCCACTGTCTCCATTTGTTCCCAAGACCCTTTTCTTGCATTACAAAGTCTGGAAATCTCCATCTAACGACTGAGTCATAGGCCTTCGCAAAGGCGATCTTTAAAGAAGCCCTTTTCTCCCTTGCACTCTATAATCCTCTACCGCTTCATTACCTATTAGAATGACATACAAAATCTGCCATCTGCATTTCACTCACTGTGTGCTGCAATTTAGATCTTAGTCTGTTTGCAAGTGTTTCAGCAATTATTTTGTATATGCTGGTTGTCAGACTGACTGGCTGGAAGTCATGAACCTTGATTGAGTTAGGTTTCTTTGATATGAGACACAAGTACGTCTAATTAACCTTTTTGTTGATTATGGCATCTTGATGAAATTCGTTAAGGCAAGCATAGATGTCTCCCTTAACGATCTCCCATTCCTTCTGAAAAATGCCATAGTGAAACCATCTGGACCAAGGGTCTTGTCTCCATCACAATTGAAGACTGCATCCTTAACTTCCTCTTCTTTAAATGACCTCTCCAACTACCTTCGGTCATCCTCTGAAATCCTTTGCCTTTTCAATCCTTCAACTCCCTAGCATTTACTGCTTCTCTCTTATAGGATAGATTCAAAGTCAGGATCCTATGAAAGTACTTTGAATTGACATCCCCTTCTTTTGCGCATTTTAATTTGCTCTATGCCTAACCCTCCTTTCAGCACTACACTCCACCTTTTATATTTCTTTAACTATTTCAGTTCGTCTCTCCATGACTTCTAAGCCCCTTCTCCACTTTCAAGGGTTTTGTCCAATTTTCTTAACTCATTGATTAGAGTTTCCAGTTGGGTCGTATCTTGTAAGGCCACATCCTTTAACTTCTGACCTTTAGTCCAATTTTTCAGCATCTCCTTCACTTTTTGCAGTTTCATCATGCATTTATACCCCTCCCACCCCCTACAGTTATGTGCTGTCCATTCCTGCCGAACTATTTCCTTAAATTCCGGGTGGTCCAACCACTCATTCTCAAATCTGAAAGGTGATGGTCCCCATTTGGTGGTTGTTGTATCAAGGTGAATGGGCCAGTGATCTGAAGTAATTCTCTCCATCTCCCAAATCCTCTAGTTAGGGAACTTCTCCCACCATTCCACATTACTTGGATATCTGTCATGTATACATAGAGTTGGGGAATTTCTCCCGTTGCTCTAGGTAAATTTCAGGTTTTTCATATCTGCTAGTGTTGTGAAGGCGTTAAGCCTCCATGAGGCGAGGCAGGGCTTAGTTGAGGACTAGGTGGGGCTTACGCTATACTTAAAATAATTATTTAAAGGTCCTTGAAGATTTATTTATGTATTTATTTATTTGTCCCTCACTATATATATAGTGATCTAATCTATACAAATTCATAAAAAAATAAAATAATAAAAATCCATTGATGAAAAAATTGATATACAAAAAGACAATTTAAAAAATATAAATAATTTCATAAAAAATTATCAAGTAAAAAATTAAAGAAAGAATGCAATGTTTCGTCCTTTCGCCAACTTATGCATAGAGAAATACAAGAGCTTGCCTTAGAGAGAGAAGAGAGATACAGAGAGTTACCGAGAGAGACAGGGAGCAGAGAGATGGAGGAGAGAGCAGAGAGACGTAGAAGTCACATCGTCGAGTCGTGTTGAGTCGCAGTGTCGTAGAGATGTTGTAGTGATGATTGTCAAAGTCATCGGAGTAGTTGAACAGAGTCGCAGAAGTTGCCGGAGTCACTGGATGGAGTCGCAGAGTTGGTTGGTTCAAAGAAGAGATGCAGAAAACGATGGAGTGCACAGTGGAGGAGAAGCGACTAGTTGATAGTTTAGGTTAGGTTAAAATTAAAAAAAAATTAATATTAAGCCCTCGTTTTTTTTTTTAAAATTTATAGACACCCCAAACTTTTCCATATTTGCAGAAACATCCCTCCCAGCGCCTAGGCTACCGCCTAGGCACTAAGAGGGCGTGGGTGCCTAGGCGCCTCCTTAACAACACTAATATCAGGTTCCTTAAGGGACAAATCCTATATTCAATCCTTAAATTGATTCAGTTGTCTTGTTGTGTACTCACCATGGACCTTTTTCCTTCTCATTCCTCGTTATGTTGAAATCTCCACCATGCACCACTAGCCTTGGATTAAGGCCGATATGGCAGCCAATTCGACTAGGAATTCCTCTCTGTCTTGGTTGTCACAGGCAGTGTTGTCAAGGCGTCGCCTAGGCGTCCAGGCCCTCTCAACGCCTAGGCCACCGCCTAGGCACTAGGAGGGCTTCTCTATAAATTTAAAAAAAATAGGAGGACTTTTAATTAATTAATTATTTTTTAAATTTTAACCTAAATTTAATAACTCTGTTCTCAAACCTCTCAAAGTCAAATGACTCCAACCAAGTCCGACGATCAACTCTAAGACTTCGACGATCATCTCCGACACTCCGGGGAGCAACTCCGACGTCTTTTTCAGTGAACGACTCCGACGACTCTCTCCATCTCACTATGCGTGTCTCTCCCTTTCTGTCTCTGCTCTCTTTCTGCATCTCTCCAACTCTCTTTGCTATGTCTCTCTGTCTTTTTGCATCTCTCCCTCTCTGTCTTTCTACGTCCCTCCCTCTCTCTCTCTACTCTTCTCCTCTCTATCTTTCTACATTTCTCTTCTCTTTCTCTTTCTCTATCTAGGTTTCTCTTCTGTCTCTCTCTATCTATGTCTCTCTTCTATCTCTTTACGTATCTCTCTCTCTCTCACACTCGTGCGCGCATAATTAGATCTTCTTTTTTGAATGTTATGAATATGAAGTATGTGAACTTATGATGATCATAATTTTATCATAATGTATTATCTAATATGTCATTATTTATAATTTTATAATTTATATATTATTAATTAATTAAATGTAAAATATAAATAAATAAAATTATAAAAAAGTATTAAACAATTTTTCAGGAAAAATATATATATTGGGTAAGGCACCAATAAATAAATAAATAATTCTTCAGGGATCTTTAAATAATTATTTTAAGGACCGCCTAGGCGTCGCCTAGTCCTCGCCTCACCTTATGGGGGCTTACCGTCTTAAATTGCCTTACCGCCTTGATAACACTGGTCACAGGGACCATACATAACAGAGAACCACCCCACCTGATCTTCTTCTCCTGATAGTTAGAGAGAAACAACCCTCCATTTTTTCAGCATCTTTAGCCTTCGAAAATGCCACATTATGATGATACCTCTCGTCGTTCCTTCTGCTGGCAAGTCCACCCAATCCACAAAGGATCGTTTCCATTACCTTGCTACAATTTTCCTGTCTATGGAACTCTCTTTAGTTTCCTAGAGAGTGATGATATCCACTTTCGCTGCACGGGTAATCTTTCGAATAGCAGTCGTTTTCAAGGCATTTCCGATGCCTCTTATGTTCCAGCTTAGTATCTTTACCAGGACTACACTTGCCCCGGCCTCCATCGACCTCATCTGACCTCTGTGAGCTATGCTTCAATCGATTGCAAGAAATTTGCAACCCTTTCTATCTCCTTATATTGGTTAGCTTCTGTCAGATCATTCTGTCGTCTAGACCGTGCTGTCTGAATTTCATTTTCCTGGCCTTCCTTGTTTGCTACTTTAGATTCTAGCATGTTTAGCTTATTTTATTAATTTATTATTTAAGTGTGTTTTTTTAATGTTGTGTTATGAGAGGTAAACTAAAAGAAAATAGCTTTGAAAACACTTCAAATTTCTTTTTAAGTTTATATTTTATTTCAACTTTGTTTATTTATTTGCTTCTTTTCTTATTTTTTTGGTAAAACATGTCGAATGATTTATAGTTTGTTAACATGTTAAAGTTCTAGAACTTATTCTGCTATGTTAGTTAACGTAGTTAAAAATAACACATAACTATTAGTATTTATAATTTTTAATTGATAAAATAACTTTTTTTTTTTCTATGTCGAATTTCATCTAATTTTGTAGAATTTTTAATCGATTTTTTACATTTTTAAATTAAAAATGTAGATCATTGTCAATTTCTTGAACTTCATCGAATTATTTTAGAGAATTTTAGTAACTTCGATTTTACTTTCATAGCCCACTTTGATGGTCGAAAATAGGGAAATAATTTGTGAAAGTTCACCAAATTTCGGGGAATTTTCAAGGCATGCATATTATATTGTATAAAATGATGGGCAATTAAACAATAACATATTAACATAGTAAGTGTAATAGAAATGCAAATGATAAGATAGATATGCAATTAAACTTTATAAAGATAAGATTAGAAATAAGCATATTTTCGAAATGGTGTGGAAGAAACAGCAATTGGAAATAAAATGAAGAGCCAACTGAGCTTGTTTGAACACATGTCACATGGGCCTTCAAAAGCACCACACAGGAAGATTGACCTATGAACACTAAATGTTAATGATAGAAGTAGGGATACACCTATTAATTCAAAATCTGTGGAGTAGATGGGCGCAGATTTTTGAAGGTTTTGTCTCTCCCATCAATGATGATATATTCAGAATTCCTGACAGCATAGTTCTAAGGAGAATTCAGCAGTATTGGAAGATCATCATTTGTGCGGTTTGGTACACGATTTGGGAAGAAAGGAATAGAAGACTTTTTTTAGATAGAAATAGGTCGGAGATGGCAATATGGAAAAGATCTAATGTACTTTTTGCTTCTTGGGTGTCTTGTAATAAATTAAGTAAGGGGTATACTTTTGGGGATTGGCTATGTCAAGGAGAAAAAATCTTGCATAGTCTGTACTTTTGATGCTTTTGAGCTCTGGTATCTCATCAGGCTCTTTATTATTAATATATTAGTTTCTTTTCAAAAAAAAAAAAAAGTAGGGATAGACCTAAAACAACATGAATAGATGATTAAGAACTAATTCTTCTAATTTTAATGCTAACTGAGCCCTTGGTAGAACACCACCCCCACACCCACCCACCCCCTTCTTTAAACAACCTGAAAAATAAAACTGCATTTTATATTGCATTTATGTGCCTCTTTTCCTCTAACTGGTACAACTGGAGTAGATCTTTTTCCAGCTTCAACATCTTTGTCTTTTTTTTTTTTTTGGTTCCTGTCTTTGCAGATAGTCACTAAACCAACTCGCTCGTTGACACTAAGTCTTACAAACCATAAAGAATCTTCCAGATCTAATCGTGCTGGAAGCTTGGGAGAACTTAGTGTTCATGCTGAAGAATGTATCCACTCAAAGTCTGTGACAGAGATTATATTAAGGTGTTCAGATCTTGAATATAAGGATCTCTTCTCAAGAAGTGTATGAACTTATTCATTCTTATCATAATGTGGTTGAGAAATATTGTTAGTTTGCTGTTACATGATCATTTTTCTTGCAGGATCCTTTTCTGGTTATCTCAAAAACTGTCGAAAGTGGGAATGCGATTCCCGTTTGTAAAACAGAAGTGAGGAGGAATGATCTTAACCCAACATGGAAGCCAATATACTTGAATATGCAACAAGTTGGAAGCAAGGCATGTAACATCATTCTTGTAGCTTTATTATCGGAGTTTTTCTATTCAATCTGTTTATCCTTGGGTGATGAATTACTGCAAAATTGGAGACATAATGGTACCATGGGAACACATAGGAGTGTAACTATGAGCCTTCTTATTAGAGACATTTAATATTTGCAGAACACTTGAATCAGGAACTAGTGTACATATCAGAATTAATGATTAGCTCCAAACCTCTAATGTTCATTGGAATATATAATAATCAAAAGTTGCTCTATATGTTTTGTCTTTTTATTCAAATTGTAGGTTCCATTCCCAGATTGAGAATGTTACTCTGCTATTTCTAATATTCATTGTTTCTCATTAATATGCAGGAGAATCCATTACTTATTGAATGCTTTAACTTCAATAGCAATGGCAGACATGATTTGCTGGGGTAAACAGAGGCCTTGTCATTTAACTTCATTAATTTTTTTTGTTTGGGTGTACTCATATATGATTTGTTTTTCTCATATTGTCTGCGCCAAGCAGTAAAGTTCAGAAGTCTCTTGCTGAGTTGGAAAAGCTTCAACATAATGGAGAAGGAGAAAGTCTATTTTTACCAATGGGAAACAGTTACCAAAACAAGGTTACATTGGTTGTTTCTTCTTGTCCATTTATTACATAATATTCATATAATATTTTTCCACCCTAAGAAGCTTTTTTCTTTTTTTTTTTTAAACTTCAATATATATATTTTTTTCAACATAAAAGGTGTTGAAGAGTCAGCTATTTGTGGAAAAGTTTTCTGAGAATGTACACCGCACTTTCCTGGATTACATTACTGGAGGCTGTGAATTGAACTTCATGGTGGCCATTGATTTCACTGGTAATCTATTCTCCTTACTTTCTTTATATGAATTCTTGATATTAAGCACTATTAGTGCACATTTGTATATGAATTCTTGATATTAAGTATTTTTAGTGCATATGTGGATGTGCTCGACATGTATTGCTGGGCTGCTGTATTGCATTTTAAGCTGAAACCAAAAGAATCAAGGACCATATAGAAACCATTATCTTGTGTTCCTTTGTTAGGGCAATGTGATGGGCAAATTGTTGCACTCCTTTGGCTTGCTCATAAAATATCTTTGGATCCATAGAAAAATATTTGTTATGATCTTACCTTTTAAATGATGATTCTAACCATATTCACCATATCTATGAGTAGGTTAGAAATTGTTGGGACATGTTAGTTGGTCAAAGTGATTTCTCATCATAGATGTCATTCTTTTCCCAAGTTAGTTTATCATTACATTGCTACAAATAGATTGAGTGCAAAAGTTTGAGACCTATTTCTTCTTTTTTGACAAGAAACACACACACACACACAAAAAAAACCATAAAAGCTCTCAGAGATGCGGTAAAGAAAACAACATAAAAGATGGAGCAAAAACTCACCACAACATCAGTAGTACCTCGTGCCCCAAAAATAAAAGCAGTTACACATTACATGTTGACCCGTCCTGCTACAAACCTACAAGCTGTTAGCCCAATTTCTTTACCAATCCAAAGTAGAATAAATACCGGTCTACCTCAAACATGTCGCCCAATTGCAAGCCAATTATTGCACCTCGCAAATACCAAAGCAAGCTAAGCACTAACCAACAAAAATCCTGCCCAACCACAACATCCAAAATGTGGCAAAGGAAACAATTCTTCATATGTCTTTGACTATTACTGCCATGAGAAATATGCTCCAGAGAGATGCCTTCATAAATGGAATGGAGAGATGCTATCCCATCATCAAACAAGGCACTCCAAAAACCCCAAATACTTGGAGAAACCCTGGAATGGGTTCCCTATCGTGCAAACAAAGAGAAATTGTGGAGATAAAGAAATCATAGGGAAAAACTTTTGAAGAACATCCAATGTGTTAATGCTCCGACGTCAATTGTCAGGGATTAACATGGGCTCATTCAATTAGGACTCATCTTCTTTTTTTAGAAACAAATTTGTTGAAGATTGCAAAATGTTGGGAGGGTTGGAAGAAGGCTTTCCTGTTGAAAGGAGCTATTGTGATACTCATTCTGGCCACATTGGTAGCCTTACACTCATATTATTTATTCATGTTTTGGATTCTAATCAAGGAAGCAAAGAACATTGAGTGGTGGATGTTCAAACATTTTTTGAAGAGTGCGCTAGGCTTTGACCTTGCTTATCTAATCAAATAGGCTGAGCTGTGGAGGCTGATTGAAAAAAATTGTATTGGATTGGGAGCATTCGATCGAGGATTAGGGCTCAATGTGGAAAATGGCTTTGGAAGTATGTTGGCACAACAAAATTCTTTTTGGCCAAAGTTGATCTGCAGTAAATATGGGTGTCACGCACTTTTAGAGTTTATCTGAGGATAGTAAAGTTGGAAGATTAACATTTCAATGCTCGTGGAAGTTTATAGCTTCACCTACTCCTAGTTTTCAAGCATATGACGGGTAATGGCACTTCTGTCTGCTTTTGGGAGGACTCTTGGTTGGGTGATTTTCCTTCGGCAGAACATACCCGTGCCTCGATCATCTCTCATTTGCTTGGAACCAACCATATCCACACCTCTATCATTTCCGCTTTAGCAGTCTTACTACAAATTAAACTGTCTAGTGTCCTAGATGGCTTAACTTGGACTTTTGACCCTAGTGGTTGTTTCACTACTAAATCTTTCTTTGACTTCGTTTGTGACTCATCCTCGTCCCAACCTTTTCCTTTGGCCCAAGTTATTTGGCAAGTCTCTATACCATCTAAGGTTAGGATTTTTGGATGGCTATTAACCCATAAGAGCATTAATACTTGCAATGCATCACAAAGAAAAGCTCCAAACTGGTGCATTTCCTCGCATTGCTGCCTTTTGTGTATGCAGGAGGGTGAGTGGTCAACATTTATTTTTCAAATGTGCATTTTCAAAAAGAATTTGGAGTAGAGGTTTCATTTTCAGGTGGACAACATAGGGCCATTCTTATATTAATGGATTATCGCTCTCCCATTTATAAGGTCTCTCAAAGAGGAACATGAAATCAGACTCATTGGTTATTATGCCACTTCCTGGTCACTGTGGTTAGAGAGGAAAAATAGAATGTTCTACAATATGATCAAGGAATGTAAGGAGGTTTGTGATAGTATCGACTTTTGACTAGTATTTAGGTCTATGCAAGTATGCATCCCCATGAATAAAGTGGTTGCACATCGCGAGATGGTGCTTAAACTTGAATAACTGCCTAGTGTAAGGAAGTTGTTTTCCAAGTTTGCCCTTGAGTGTTGTCCTTATATTTGTGGGACAATTCCAGGTGCTTTGTATTAAACACATCTTTATTAAGACTGTTTCCTTTAAAGAAAAGATTGTTTTAATCCTCCTACAGGAGTAGTTACCCAAACACCTTTAACCTTTGTAAGATGTCAGCATTCCAAATACGTTTAGAAATGGGTAAAGGTGGAAATGATGGGTTAAAGAGTGACTTGCCTGAAAAGGATCTGGACAAGTGAATGGACCATTTAAGCCTGTCAGGTTCGATAGAAACTGAAGAGATAAAATTCCAGCTATGTAGTAGCAGAAAACAAATCTGGAGAAAAGAAGACGAAATCAGAGAAACAGAGAAGAACTCTTTTTATGTATTGGGAATCTGAATGAATGAGAGAATAGCTCTTTTCGGAGCTGCTCTCACATGTACCGAGTTGATAACACACACAGATGAACTAAATACAACCTCCAACTATTCTAACTAACTGCTACCATTAGTATCGCTAGAATCTCCCATCAAATGAAGGGATGGAAGCCTCACTTTGTTTGCACAAACAGATCATATTAAGCAGGGGATACACAGTAAGGCGTAGCAACAGTAGCAAGTCAGCAACAGACACTACATTAAGTTTGCTGTGCAACTTCTGGAAGAAAGAATTGGATGAGGATTTGGTTAATACATATGCAACTTGATTTGTAGCTGGAATGTGTGATTAACCAAGAGTGGTCTAGCCATCACCTTTTCCCAACCAAAGTAAAGATCCAGCTCTATATGCTTGAATTGAGCATAAAGCATCAGATTAGCCGACAAGGCCTTTCTCTGAAGTTATCACACCAGATGATTGGAGGCCTAGAAGGTGTAATATGCAGCCCTTGAAGAAGAGCCAGTAGCCATGGCAGTTTAGATGAGGCATTAGCGACACTAGGGAACTTTGCCTCAGTTGAAGAATGAAAAACCATATTTCGTTTCTTGGAACACCAAGAAACAGCATTGTTGCACAGATACATACAAAATCCTGTAGTAGAGCAAACCTGGGAAGGTTTAAGGGCAAAGAACAGAGGAAAAGACTGTGCTCCATACTTCCTTTGAGATAATGCAAACATGCGTTTTACAGCTTTCCACTTAGAGTCAAGAGAAGAATTCATTAATTGGCATACTTTTTCATCATTATACGCAATATTACGATGAGTAATTGTAACATATTGCAATTCTCCAACCACAATTTGATACTCATGAGCATTATCATGTGGATTACACTTCTGAAATAATGAGAATCTAACTGGGTTCACGGCAGTGGAGGAAGCAGATTAGAGAAAAGGATTCAAGTTGTAAGATATCGAATGAAACTGTAGTTGAAATTAAGATTTCATTCAAAGAGAAAGATATGAAATATTTAGAGTTTCCTTTCGTATCTTATATGAATGATTCGATCTACAAAGACTATCTCCCTTAATAAACCCTTTGAGCTAATGTGGCAAAAGAAAGAAAAACCCATGGATTGACTTCATCAATTCCACTTTGTAGAAATTGCAGGATCACCCCAATGACACCTTCGATATCAAGGGCACAATGCGATCATTCACCTTGTTAACTTCAATATCTAAGGGAAAATGCAAATCCCCAAGATCTCTAGAGGCAAAAACTAAGTTAATATGAGCGATAAAATGTTGGAATTCACGTGGATCATTATTAATAATAATAGTATCCTCAATATAGATGATGATGAAAGATGCATGAACTACGATTTATTTGCTTTGGAAAATGAGAACAACATTTGAACCAACCAATCTTGAGGCTTGGAAAACCACACTCGTGGAGTTTGCTTAAGATCATAAAAGGCCTATTGAAGCTTGCAACCTAATGAAGAATCCTTGACGAACCCTGCCCGTGTCCAAAGAAAACTTCTTGCAGATCAACATGGAAGAATGCATTGTTTACATCAATGTGTCTGATGCAAGGAATGAAAATTCGACTTTGCCCTAAACTTCGACATTTGAAAATTAGAATTAATGCGAAGAGTTCGAGAAATTCGAAAGAATTTTTGTAAAAATTTATTAACTTAGAAAAGTTCAAAAAAAATACTGTGTAAATGTTAAACTATGCACAATTTCTATTGAAAGTGATGAAAACAAATATAAATAAATACATTTTACATATAAAAATATAAATATAATGGTTTCTAACATATATTTTGACATTAACAATGTTTAATGCACATTGTGTATGTTAACTTAAAACTGTTATAAAAAAAGAAAGAAAGAGAAACTTATTGTCAAACCATAATGGTCTTGCAAACATAAAACCTTGTTCGATTGATTGTTGATTCGCTAGTCACTACAAGCGCCAGTATATTCGATCTTGTTTATCAATTACAATAGATAACTCTCGTTTCTTGTTCTTCTCTCAATGCCTCTTCTCTATGCTCTTAACATATTTTTTTCTTCTCTTTCTTCTCTCTATCATCTCTCCTCGAGGCTACAACTCATTCTTCTTTCTTTTGGATTGCTACTTGCCAGTTGCACATCTTACCTTCAATCTTCTTTATTTATAGAGAGATTTTTTTTCTTTTTTTTACAATCTCTATGATTATATAGAAGAATCTCTATGCACTAAATAGATTTTTTTACAAAAAAATGACTTTTTTTTACAAATTTTATACTTTTTTTTTTCAGAAATAGTTGAAACTTCAATTTAAGGAAAACTTCACCAATTTTTTTTTGAAGATTTCAACGAAATTTTGTAATTTTATGATTACTTGTGAACTTTGCTGCGATTGTCCAAATTACCTAATTAATTCGGTTAATTTTGTCAAACTTCAGCTAATTTTCATACCATGTTCTGATGATCCAATGTTTAGCCCAAACAACAATTAAGACTACTAAATAGTGGTAGGTTTCACAACCAGATTGAATGTCTTTGAGAAATCAGAAGTTGGTTGTTGAAGATAGTTATTTACACCCCGCAATCTTTTTATCACCAGGAGGTGGTACAATCAAGTACCATTTTAAACAACAGTGGAAAATTCATGTATAGCATGTCCCATGTAGAAGTAGCAAGAGCATCCTTAATGTTAGGACCAAGCAGCCATCTGGATGAGTGTATGGATTTCATGATGATGCAGCAGTAGTGTTGGCATGTTTGGTGACCGTTTGACATTCACTTTAGCCATTTAGGATCTTGCCTATCATTTATGATCATGTATATCCATCAAAAAGGGCATATCTTGAAATGAAAATTGTTATTTCCATTAATTTCAATAATTGCTCAATATAGCAAGAGAATGTTTAAAATTTTCCTATGTATTGCTGCCATGTTCTTGCCAAAAGTAGCTGTCAATTACATGATATTCTTGCATAAGGAAAATGTAAGCATAAAGAAAGGGTGAGCTTAATTCGGTGGTTAAGGGTACTTTCTTTCCTATATTCATATCTTCCAAAACCTTGATTGAAAAAGGAAACCAGTTTTACATTATCTTTCTTAAATGAGCTCATTTGCTGGACTGTATTATATTATGATGAACTAAATTGGCAAGTTATTGAGTTTTTCATATCTTGCTATAATGAGTGTAAATTGTGATCTTCTCTCTACAGACATGGTGTTAATCATCTTAGAAGGGATAAATACTTTGTAGAAGATCTGGAACAAATTTAGTAAGCAAGAGGATTCGACTAGCTAGATGCCTAGTGATTAAAGAATCAGTGTTCCTTAACACAATTGTAACAAAATGCACAACAGTGTGAAGTAGTTGTTCTTTACGCCTATGGAAAGAATTGTCTCTTTATAATACACTGAAGATCCAAAGAGTCATACACTGCAGTGAAATGTTAAGAACCCAGTGATAATATATAGAGTATTCCTTTGTCCTTTTTAGTTCTTGTGCTTTATGAAGAAGTGTTGTAAAAGCCTTGTAAAGGCAATTTCAGCATGAGTAAACTTAGAGAGTTGCAAGATCAGTGTGGCATGATCTAGGGTCCTTGGTGGCTGATCAAGACTTAGAAGTTTATGGTGTTGATTCAAGGCGAGGTGGTCTCATCATTTTCTATTAGTATTTGTTTTAAAGTGTGGCATCGGTCTAAACGTTACTCTGTCAATTAAGTTACAATAGTTTTGAGTTTATTATTAGTTGAACTTTTTACACCTTGGTGTGGCCCTATAGATGTAGGCTTGGTTGAATTGTATTGATAATCTCGCATTTCATTTCTTTGACCTTGCTGTACTTTGTTTGGTAATTGCATTTTATTGCTACTCACGTAATCAATGAACCCAGACTTAAACTTAGTTGGGCTGTAGACGCATTTGTTGATAAAACTGTCGTAGGAATCGAGTTCTTTCAATAGAGTGGAGGCGAACTGATCAAGATAAAGATCCCTACTCACTACAAATGAATACACTACAAGATTGAATTAAACTCATGCCTCCTCATCAAGTTGATTGCCCTAATATTTCTTGGTTTTAATATGACTCCTTACGAGTGTTGTTTCTATCTATTATTATCTAAAAATCAGTATTGTCAAGGCGATTTAAGACGGTAAACCTCCATAAGGCGAGGCGGGGCCTAGGCGGTCTTTAAAATAATTATTTAAAGATCTCTGAAGAATTATTTATTTATTTGTTAGTCCCTTACCCAATATATTTATATATATTTTTTCTTGAAAAATTGTTTAATATTTTTTTATAATTTTATTTATTTATATTTTATATTTAATTAATTAATGATGTATAAATTATAAAATTATAAATAACGACATATTAGATAATACATTATGATAAAATCATGATCATCATAAGTTCACATACTTCATATTCATAACATTAAAAAAGGAAGAGCTAATTTTGCGCGCGCGAGTGTGAGAGAGAGAGAGGCGTAAAGAGACAGAGGAGAGACAGAAGAGAGACCTAGATAGAGAGAGAGAGAGAAGAGAAACGTAAAAAGATAGAGAGGAAGAGAGGAGAGAGAGAGAGAGGGAGGAACGTAGGAAGACAGAGGGAGAGATGCAAAAAGAGAGAGAGGCATAGCAAAGAGAGCTGGAGAGACGGAGAAAGAGAGCAGAGAGAGAAAGGGAGAGACACGCACAGTGAGATGGAGAGAGTCGTTGGAGCCACTCCTCGA
Source organism: Tinospora cordifolia (assembly GCA_030144865.1). Classification (NCBI taxonomy): domain Eukaryota; kingdom Viridiplantae; phylum Streptophyta; class Magnoliopsida; order Ranunculales; family Menispermaceae; genus Tinospora; species Tinospora cordifolia. The sequence goes on along the minus strand of JAJIYU010000013.1, from coordinate 27,502 downwards.
AGAAGACGTCGGAGTTGCTCGTCGGAGTGTCAGAGATGATCACCGGAGTCTCAGAGATGATCGTCGGAGTTGGTTCGAGTCGTTTGACTTTGAGAGGTTTGAGAACGGAGTTATTAGATATAGGTTAAAATTAAATAAATAAATAATTAATTAAAAGTCATCCTATTTTTTTAAAATTTACAGATAAGCCCTCCTAGCGCCTAGGCAGTGGCTTAGGCGTTGAGACGACCTGGATGCCTAAGCGGCGCCTAGGCGAGGCCTAGGCGACGTCTTGACAACACTGCTAAAAATGATCAAATTATTAATGATCGTACGAAACCAAGAAATAACCCCTCACGTGCAAAATTATAGAGGATCCCCTGTAAGATCAAACAGTTCCATTGAATTGAGTATGATTGTATGTGTGATAGCATCTATTATACCAGGAATATCAATGAACCTAATCACTTGAGAAAGCATTAGGCTAAAACAATAAAGGAATAGATAGGGGTGACAATTCGTGTCAATAGGTCATAAGCGGGTCGACCCGTTTATTAATCATGTCATGATATGTCAACTCGAACACAACCCATTTATTAATCGGGTCATGACATGTTAACCCGAATAAGACACATTTAATAAACGAGCGACCCTTTATAACACGATTAGACACGTTTTCTAGCTTCTACCACAACTAAAATGAATCAACTTAAAAAAAGGCCCCTTCAAGACTTGAACATGTAAACTTTAGGTTTTTAACTTGACAATTTAACCAAGTGAGCTAATAAACCATTTTGTCAAATAAGCTACGATTTTATTATTTATATATGCATGGTAATTATTTTTGCTGAAATTCTAATTTTAATTCAAAAAAAATACTCAACCTCTACTGCATTTATTTATTTTATAGTTATTCTCTGCCTACCAATTATCTCTACTGTTAATAAATAAAGAAATTGTCTTTGTTATACTATACATAAAATTGAGTATTAAAAATATTTAATGTTAGTATATGATTAATATAATATTTTCAATTAAAATACTATTTTTACTTAAATAAATCAATTTCATTTCTCATTTCTTATCTTTGTACATATAATCATAAACTTTGACCGTTTGAATCAATGATAAACCTACTAACCTAATGTAACTCAAATCAACTTATTAACATAGATCAACCCACCTATTTGAATCGACCTACTTAGCTAGAGTGACATGTCTAGTTTGGATAATATGTTGTTGTCATAGTATTTTTTGAGAGACTTTTTTAAAAAAACTTGAGAGACCAAGCTAGTTTTTTCTATGTTTTTATTCAAGCCTAACAGTTTTTAAAAGTATAATATTTTTTTAAAGTATAATATAATCACTTTTTTCTTTTAAAAAAAATGAAATACATCATGTAATCATCAACTAATCTTTAAAATTATTCTTTAAAAATATTAATAAGAGAAAATATAAATAATTTATTAAAAATTAAGTTACAGAAAGGTTTTCTTATGAAAATTAAATAAAATGTTATTAACATATTACTAAATATATTAATTTTATATTAACTTATTATTAATATGTTAATTAGGTCATTTTTTTATTTAGCATATTAACCTATTTATGACATGTATTTTTGCGTGTTTATTCGTGTTTAACTTATTTTGACCCAAACCCGTTTATATAAAACCCAAAATTGTGTTTAATTGTGTTTTATTTCGTGTCGTGTTCGGATCGGGTTATCGTATTGTGTCATAAATTTTCAACCTTAGGGATAGATGCTTGAGCCAAGCTCAACTATGCACATGTATTTGCATTCAATAGTCATATTTTCTTCATATGTGTCATGATATGAGTGATGAAAGAAATGCCATTGGACTGAAGTAGTGGAATGATTGCACAAAACTTGCCACCAAAAATCGCAATGCTTTGATTTTTTAGGAAAATTTCAATGCAGCTTGTTTCTTAAACATAGTAAAAGCATGTAAAACATTTGATTTGGATTTTAAAAATAGATACATGTAAATTGAGAAAATGCATAAAAAATGAGATCTAATATCTAAATGCATCTCTATGATTAAGAGAAGTATGTATCATAGATCAATAACAGTTCAAATCTAAAGGAGATAAGTAAACTGTCAGGAAATTTGGAAAAGGTAATTTGTGGCATTTCCCATATAACAAGCTGAACAAAGTGTATGATTTGATACAGATGACATGGACTTTTACACATTCAATCAAGGGAAATGAGTGACCTAGATGCTGATGCCATAGATCAAAATCATTTGAATTCACCAAACCAGATTACACAAGGAATAAGTTGTATGAGCATGTGACGAAGATTTAGAAACATTAGTAGACAAAGCTGATGGTGAGGAACCAGAAGAAGCTGGCGCAAGTGTAAAGTCCCTTGCAATAGAACTTCCTTGGATTTGATGCCCTTCTCAAGAAAACTGAGTTATCACAAGCAAACTGTGACAAATTGTGAAGCGGAGATTAAATTCTTGGCAACGGAAGGAACATCAAACAAATTGTTTAAATGGAGAGATCTAGATGTAGAAGAAAAATTGGAAGATAAAGCAGGGAACCTAGTTGAATCTACGGATGAAACATAGAAGCTGATAACAGAGTATTTTGTACAATTGCTCATGGAAACGACCTCTATTAACTGGGGAGTAGAAGGTTTGCAATGGCAAAGCATATCTGAGGAAGATAGTAGGCAGTTAGAAAGAGAATTTAAAGAAGAAGAGATCAAGGAGGCAGTATTTAGTTGTGAAGGAGGCAAGGCTCTTGTTCAGGATGAATTCACCATGACTTTCTTCTTGCAACTATGGGGAACAGTTAAGCAGGATATTTTGGTATGTTTGAAGGAATCTCACAGAGACGCTATTGTAAACAAAAAGGTAAATAAGATATATATGCCTTATTCCAAAGAAAACCAATTCTATGCGGGTGGAGGATTACTGTCCAGTAAGCCTTACCACTAATCTATATAAAATCATTGCAATGGCACTAACAAACAGACTTCGGGTAGTCCTTCCTAACACAGTGAGTGAGCATCAGTTGGTTTTTGTTACGGATAGACAAATAACAGATGCCATTTTGAACGCAAATGAAGCAGTGGAAGATTACGAGGTCAATGGAAAGAAAGGTCTATTGTTGAAGGTGGACTTAGCAAAAGCATATGACTCGGTGTGATAGAGTTTTTTGGACTTTGTGCTAAAACAAAAAGGTTTTGGAGAACATTGGCGAAAATGAATGCAACCTTGCTTACAGACTGTAAACTACTCAATCTTTATCAATGGGAGGCCCTGAGGAAAGTTTAATGGTAGAGAGGTCTGCGGCAGAGCGATCCTCTTTCCTTTTTCTTGTATACCATAGTTGCAGACACACTTACCTGAATCCTCGAAGTACAAGAAGGGAAATTGGAAGGTATGACAATAGGAAGGGATAAAATCCAGCTCACCCGTTTCCTCTTTGTAGATGATTGTCTAATATTTATGCAGAATAAAGTGGAGGAAATAAATGTAGTAGTAATGAATGCCTTGCGTGCCTTTTCCATCTTAACGGGAATGAAAATCAATGGAACTAAGAGTTAGTTGTTGGGTATTAATATAAACAAGGACCTGGTGACTAAAGTGGTTGTAGACCTAAATGTGTCATCAGGACATAGGCCATTGACTTATTTGGGATTGCCATTTGGTGGCAATCTATACAAAATTGGTTTTTGGGGACTAGTTATTCAGACCATCAAAAAGAGAACTGTAGGGTGGAAACGAAGTTACCTCTCAAGAGGTGGGAGGTTGTTGCTTTTGAAAACGGTGTTAGAAGCTTTATCAACTTACTTCATGTCGACCTTCAGAATGTCAAAGAAGGTTGTTGGGATTATTATTATTATTATTATTATTTTTGAAATAGAAAGTTTATTAATAATGAAAAGAAGTACAAAACCGGATGATATATCTGGACATATTTACATATTATAAAGATTATAAAATGTTTTCCCCATTACATATTCAGTCCCCAAAATGATATCCCTTTCCTAACTTAGTTGCCCAAATTTAAGTAGCGAACAAAATATTGGATCTCTCCCATAACATGCATTTCGATTTTTGATTATCCAAAAGAGTTTGACGTTCCTTTCTTCCCACATAGTATACCAGATTGCTATCAAAATGACCTAATATTGTTGGATTGTAGCTGATAAGACACTTTCTGGAGTCTGAAATAGAGAACCTAAAGGAAGGGGACAATGCTACTGTTTTGTTGGCTCCACTACCCCCATATATTCTGCGTCACCTTGCACTCTCGAAAGATGTGTTGGATTGTCTCTCCGCTGTTCTTGCACAGTATACATATGGAAGGGTTTAGTGTGTGGCTGGGGGAGGCATTTTTGAAGATTATCTAATGTCTTTTGCTTGTTTAAACTGATTAACCAAGCTAAGATTTTAGGTTTCATTGGACTTTTTATCTTCCAAATAAAATCTGCTGGAATGGCCGGCTGATTTGTGTTTTGGGCTGTTAGTTGTGCTATGAAAGATTTAACGGAGAATTGATTATCTATCTCTCCACCCCATTTGTGTTTATCATCTTCGGTTGTGTCTCGAAGTTGAAAACTGTGCAGAGTGTTCAGTTGATCACTCAATTCTTCCATATGATTGTCTCCTATGTTTCTTTATATGTGCAGATTCCATCCCCAATGTAAGTTTCTTTCTACATTGTTGCATGTTTTAAAATCCACTACGGAAGCCCCTTTCTTTCGAGACAGTCTATGTACATTAGGGAACTGGTCTTGAAGCTTTTCTCTCCTACACCCAATGTCTTCTTAGAATCTGATATTGTCTCCTTTACCCACTTTCCAGATTATATGGGGTCTAAAACTATCATACAAGCTAAAAGTTTCTTTCCAAGGGGACCTATGAGTATTCTTTCTGCTTAGTTCCGCTTCTCTCCCAAATGCCTTTGACCCATGGATGCTTCGTACCACCTTGCCCACATTGTCCCCAACCTTTCCATCGTAGGCCACAACCATTTTTCCCTCTACCCCATATTCCTCTTGATCGTTCCTCCTATACCCAATCCTCCTTGTTTTATGTCTGTGCATACCTGATTCCACCAAGTTTTGACCCCTCCTTGGCATCATCTTGTTTCCACAGAAAGTCGTGCATTTGTTTTTCTATCAAATCAGCAACCTTCTTTGGCATTCTGAAAATAGACATGAAATAGGTTGGTAAAGCTTCAAGCACAGATTTTAAAAGTAGCAACCTCCCCCTCTAGAGAGATAACTTCGTTTCCACCCATGTAGTTCTTTTCTTGACGGTTTTAATGGCTGGTTCCCAAAAACAAGTTTTGTATGGGTTGCCTCCTAAAGGCATTCCTAAATAATTTATTGGCCAACTTCCTGGGGAAACTTTTAGGTATGCAACCACTCTAGTCACCACGTCCTTGTTGATATTAATAGCCAAAAATTGACTCTTGTTACCCTTGATTTTCATGCTGGTTAAGGAGCAGAAGGTCTGCAGTGCATTCATAACTACCATTATTTCCACTTCTTGATTCTGCACAAATAGTAGGAAATCATCTGCAAAGAGGATGTGAGTTAGCTGGATTCTATCTTTCCCTATTATCATGCCTTCCAACTTCCCCTCTTGTGCTACTTTGTCAAGGAGTCTGGTGAGGGTGTCTGCACTACAGTGAACAAGAAGGGGGAGAGAGGATCACCCTGCCGCAATTCTCTATAACCATTAAATTTTCCTCGGGGTCGACCATTGATGAAGATTAAGTAGTTAACTGTCTGTAGGTATGCCTGCATCCATTTCCGCCATAGTTCTCTAAAGCCTTTTTGAAAGGTTGTTAGAATTATAGAAAAGCACATGCGAGACATTTTGTGGAAACAAGAAGATTCCAGGAGGGGTCAAAATCTAGTTAACTGGGAACAAGTATGCAAAGACATAAAGCAAAGAGGATTAGGCATAGGTGGAATGATTAAGAGAAACATGGCGCTGAGGAGAAAATGGCTGTGGTGTATGATGGAGAGGTCGAGGTCAATGTGGGCAAAGGTGGTGTAAAGTATCTATGGGTCAAAGGCTTTTGGAAGAGAAGTGGACTAGAAACGGGGAAAGGGAGATAATGTTAGATTTTGGGAAGATATCTGATGTGGAAAAGAGAGGCTACAAGACTGGTTCCCTAATGTATACAAACTGTCTCAAAAGAAAGGGGCTCCTATATTCGATTTTAAAACATGCAGCAACATGGAAGGAAACTTACATTGTGGATAAAATCTACACTTATATAGGAATGTAGGAGATAATCACATGAAATAATTGAGTGAACTGCTGAACACTCTACGCATATTTCAATTATGAGACCCAGTTGAAGATGACAGACCCATGTTGAGTGGAGAGACAAGTGATCAGTTTTCAGTTAAATCTTTCAAGGCATAATTAATAGCCCAAACTAGAAATCAGCCAAACATCCTTATAGACTTTATTTGGGAGATAAAAGCCCCAATTAAAGCCATAATTATAGCTTAGCTGATCAGTTTAAACAAACTAAAGACAACAGTTAATCTTAAAAAACGTTTCCCCAATTATACTCTGAATCCTTCCATATGTCTACTGTGCAAGAATAGTGTGGAGACAACCCATCACATACTCGTGGAATATATGGTGGCACAATCCATTTGGAGGTAGTGGACTCAACAACATAGTAGCATTCCCCCCCGTTCTACAAATTTTTTGTTTCAGGTCTCAGATAGTGTCTACTCAGCCAGGATTTAATAGTATTGGAAGGAGGTCGTTTTGGAAGTAGTCTTGTATATTTTATGGGAAGAAAGGAAAACCAAACTTTTTTGGATAGAAAGAAATCGGAACGGATGTTATGGGGGAGATCCAACATTTTGTTCGCTACTTGGATCTCGACTACTAAATTAGGGAAGAGTTATAATTTTGGAGACTGAATATGTAATGGGGGGAACATTGTACAATCTTTATAATATGTGACCCTCGTCTGGATATCTCATTCGGCTTTTTATGTAATGCGTTCTACATTAATAATATAGTTTTTGTTTTAAAAAAAAAGATGCAGAAGAAAAAGGAATAGATGCAGATCCAACGTGAGATATGGAAAGACCAGCACCGTTTTCTATGTGAATCTTATTTGAACCAAAATATTCTGAACCAAATGAGAGATAATTGAGATCATGAGTGATATGATTTGTTCCTCTTGAGTCCAGATACTAGTGATGTTGTAGTTGTCAAATTATAAGGAGTCTCACAAGAAGTGGTGAGAGCTACAATTGACTCATATCCACTTTGAAGTTCTCCAAAAAAAGATTGATCAAAGTCTGGTATAGGATGGCCAAAAGCTGCAAGTACATCAATAATGGGCTTCATCTTAATTAGATAATCCTTCATTGACATAGATCCTTTCTTTTTGTGTTTGAAGCTGCAACTCGTTGTGCATAATTTTAGCACTAGTTTGAGAAGCAAAGATCTGATTTGTGCAGTGTTGTTAAGGCGGTAAGGCGGTTTAAGGTGCTAAGCCTCCATAAGGTGAGATAAGGCCTAGGCGAGGACTAGGAAGGCCTAGGCGAGGACTAGGGGGGCCTAGACGGTTCTTAAAATAAATATTTAAAGGATTTTGAAGAATTATTTATTTATTTATTGGTCCCTCACTATATATATATATATATAGTGTTCTAATCTATACAAATTCATAAAAAATAAAATCATAAAAATTCATAAATGAACAAATTGATATACAAAAAAGACAACTTAAAAAATATAAATAATTTCACAAAAAATGATCAAGTAAAAATTAAAGAAAGAATGCAATGTTACTGTCTTTTTGCAAATTGATGCACAGAGAAATAGCAGACTTTACAGTAGAAAGAGCGGAGAGAGAGAGAGAGAGAGAGAGAGAGAGAGAGAGAGAGTAGACAACGAAGAGGGCAGAAAAGAGGGAGAGTGCAGAGAGGCGAAGAGAAGGGAGAGAGCAGAGAGAGAGAAAGTCGAGAGAGCCAGGGAGAAGAGAATAAAGAAAGAGGGAGAGGAAAGAGATGAAGGAGAGAGCAAAGAGATGGAGAATTCGCCTCTCTGAGTCGCGTCTAGTCATAGAGACGTAGAGATAATTGTCGAAGTCATTGGAGTACTTGGACGGAGTCGCTGAAGTTGCAGAGTTGGTGGTCGTCGGAGTTGGATGGTTTGAAGAAGAGACGAGCAAACAATGGAGTGCACAGTGGAAGAGAGGTGACTGGTCGATTGTTTAGAATTAATATATATAACACCCTCATTTTTTTAATTTATAGAGGCACCCCAAAATTTTTCATATTTGTAGAAACACCCCTCCCAGCACCTAGCCCCCCACCTAGGCGGCACCTTACCAACAGTGGATTTGTGGGACTTCAGATGTTAGTTGTTGAGACCCATGAAACCCAGCAATTGATGTTGATGTTGATAAGCTAGAAATGCGACATTTTGGATGGTTTCACCATCATCAGACTGAGCATACTCAGGTGGAATGATTCTAGTATGATAAATGAAACTTCCAAGGCCAAATACTCTCTTGTAGCTGTTGTAATCCGTTGTTTCCACTGATTGAATGTATCTCTAATGAAGAAGAAGAAAGGAAGGAAGGAATAAGAGCATTGTGAAGGGAGGAAAGTCAAAATAAAAAAAGGAAAAGGTTGTAAATAGACGTATAAGTTAGTCCATTTTTTTTTCTCAAAATCTGAAAGTACATCCATCTCCCATCTCCAAAAAAGAGTTTGCAAGGAACAAGGGAATAGCTGAAGCCAAGAATTTCCATGGGTTGTAATGTGCAGCATACCTTCCAATTGGATTGCCACTTTGTCATAGAGTCCTATACAAACTTGCAATGACTTGTCCCACAAAGCTTGTTTCCTCACTGAGAATTGCCATAACTACTTGGTGATATGAGGAGGTGTTCCTTTTGGTAATTATTCCAATTCTAAGCCTGCCATTGTCCACTAGTATTTGAACCAGCTCCTATTAAAGAGAATCACCTCTGATCTTTGGTTGGTGCTTCTCAACACCAGCAAATCCTCATGGGGGCCATCCCCATTTCAATTTTAGAATGAATGGCTGCATCGACCGAAATTCAAGAGAGTATTCTAGCAATGGTTGGTAGGAATATAAACTAGGGGTGGGAAGGGCAAAAATTCATGTATGAACTAAAAGGATCAATGAGAATCTTAAACAGTAGAGTTAAAATCTTATCGACCGAAATTCAAGAGAGTATTCTTGTAGTGGTGGGCAAGAATTTAAACTAGGGGGTGGGAAGGGCAATCTAGCCCTTTAAACAAGCTAAAAGACTTAGAAATCTAAGTGGATAGAGGGGAGAATGACGAAACATTGTTCAACAAGCAAAAGGAGATTTTGGAAGACATCGATAGTATCGATTCTCACATTGAAAGGGGCAGCAAGGCAGAAGGCTAAGCTTAAGTGGGCAAAAGAAGGGATCTTAACTCCAGATATCTCCTCAACATACTATCTCTTAGGAACTCTAGATCCATTATATTAATGATAGAAAATGATGCAGGGAATATAGTAGAATGGGAGGAAGATTTGGGGAGTTGATGGCTGGAATGGAACGGATTATCGACTGATCAAAAAGATTGGTTCGAGTGACCATTCAAAGAGGAAGAAGTTGAGGAAGTGGTCTTTAGTTGTGATGGCAAAAAAACACTAGGGACCGAAGGGGGTCACAATGGCATTCTTTCATAAAGAATGGGCCACAATTATAAGGGAAGTCATAGTGTGCATTCAGGAGTTTCCATAGATGCAATTATTAATAGGGTGGAGAATGAGACATACATAGTCTCATATAGGATTGTAAGCAACCTGATGGAGCTGACCCAATCCGAATAAACTCGACCATCTATGGTCGAGTTTGAAAGAGAGGTCGGGTTGGTTGGGTCACATAAATAGTAAACCCGACCCGACCCGACTTGACCCGACATGACATATACATATTTATACTAATATCCAAAAATCCTATATGTTTTAAAATCTGTTATATTCTAAAATATTCTCTAATATAATTACTATGTTATAACTTTTTATATAGATTAAATACCAACCCAATAAAAACTTCAGTAACGAGGGGCTTCCTATTTATTTATTTGTTTTAAAAGAAACAAGAATTTTATTGATATTTGAAAAAAAACTACAACAGCGAGAAAAAGGAAATAACCCAAAGAAAGGGAGTTATTATTAACCCAAAAGGGAGGAAGTCCTTTTCCCAAAATGAAGCTAGCACCAAAGATTCTTCCCAAATCTGATTTGGAGGAAGTCCTTTTCCCTCAAAAATCTTAGCATTCCGTTCCTTCCACAAACACCAAATCACAGCCAAATTAACCACTACCCAATAAGCATGCCTCTTTGAACACAACTCCTCCCAGAAAGGACAACACTAAAAGGAATATCCAACTCACTCATCTCTGGAGAGATGCGAAACTGAATCATCCACCTAGCCCAAACATAACTAGAGAACGAACACCTTAAGAACATATGATCTACTGATTCCACCATTTAGCTTACAAAGATGACAACACAAAGCAGAAAGGTCATATTTAAAGACTCCCAACTTTATACTTCTTAATCACTACATAACAAAGAAAAAGTTTTAGTTTGGATTTTCTCAAAAAGGACTCCAAAACTCATACTCCAACTATGGAGCTCAAATGCCTATGTTGGAAATTGGTGATGGGTAAAACACTTTGTTATTGAAGTAAAACTCAACTTGATCTCCTTTATAAGCAATGTGGGACTAAAAAGAATAGAAAACAATTGCACTTCTATAGAAGGAATTTTCAATTTTATGCACATGGACTAACAAATATTTTTTTTCGAATAGAAACTATTATATTAATAATAAAGAGATATAAAATTGTGAAGCCTGATGAGATATCAAGGCAACACAAGACATGGACTAACAAATATTATAAGACTAAAATAAGATGAAGAGAAAGTTCTAGTATATGTGAAAGAAAACTATTGAATATGGATAATAGCTATAAAATAAAATAATTGTTATATCATTTAGTTATACTTTTATAATTATATCATGCTAATATTACTATAAATGTGCATATAAGTATATCTTAAGGTTTCAAGTTTAACGCAATATATTATATAATGAGTGATGAAAACTAATTATATGTATCTTTTGTTTTCTATATCTTAATTATTATAATATTAAAATATATAAATTTAAGATTATTGTCTTTATTAACTATGATTTAGCAATTTCTTTAAAAATTTTTGAACAAACTTGTTTTATAAATTTTAATAGACATATCATACTCAGCTTTTATTATATATTTTCATATTATAACAAATTTAGATAATGTTATAATAGTTATTTGAAATATTATGTGAATGCAAAAAAAAAATTCAATGAAAGTAAGCTAATGTTAACACGTTACATACAACTTACATTATGATATATAGCCTATATAACCTATATTAGTGTTTATATAGTCTATAAATTAGACTATATAAATACTAGCATAGAAAGGTTATTTAGACTATATGTCATTTATATAAGTATACTTTATTCTTATAAAGTGTATATAGTCCATATAAATGATATATATATATATATATATATATAAGTACTTATATAGTTTATATTAATGTTTAAATGATAAATAATTAGTTCAGTTAAAAACTCATCAATGTAGTCTATATTAGTATTTATGATTCTAGGAACCTAAGTAAACAAAGAACATAAAGAGTAGGAACCATTGGGTAGGTGTTTTATGTGAGGAAGACCCTCATCCACAACCCATTATCTTGAGTACTACTTTGGCATTGAAGATCATGGAGAAGGGTGCTCTCTATATATTTGCTCTTTTACCGATACCCACTAATTGTACAATAAAATTGGCATGCTAGTTATGACACTAGTTAGATTGTATTTATATGAAAAATAGCTTTGTATAAGCGGAAGTGAATTAATTTTTGAAAGTTTATTCTTATCAAATAAAGATATTGTTAACTCATTACCTTGCAACCTTCAAGAAAACCTTCAAGAAATCTGGGTTTCACTTCCACTCTAGGTTTCTATACTTCCATTTTGTCCTACAATGACTCCTATTTTAGACTCTTTACTCTATAGTACAAAAAATTACGACTCACTCATTTTATTAAGAAATAAGAATATGTAATATACGCACACAGATATGGTGGTGTACAAGTGTTAATAGCACATAACATTTAAATCTTTTTTAATATTTGAAAAGTGAAGAGCGAAATATGTATTTAGGATAATCCAAAACTAAAACAATGTGGAGGGTAGCTTCCTTCGTTTTTTTTTTCTTTTTCTTTCTAAGTCCCACATTGCCAAGACATGAAGGAAAGGAGGAGGGGCACCTTTATTATAAACCTCTCCCTTGGAAGACAAAACTAAATTGAAACTCTCTTTTTGACATAATCCCACTTTGGTTAGCATGAAAAAGAGAATGGGGTGGATCCCATATATAATGATTCTCTAGTCAAAGGGCAAAGTGAAATTGGGTCTTTCTATCTACATTATCCTTCATTGATTAATGTAAAAGAGAGGGTGAGTAGATATGATATACAAGTCTTGTCCTTTAGATTCAAATCTATTTATCCCACATCAGTTACCATGAAAGAAAATACGGTGGGTCTGTTAAGGCTTCACCCTTTAGAAAACAAAGCAATTTGGATACCTTTTATTTAATTGTCCCACATTGGTTAGCAAGGAGAGAATGGGGCAGCTAAAATATATGAGTCTTGCCCCATGCATTTAAGTTCATCTATCTCACATGCATTATCGTAAATGAGAATGGGGTGTTTGACTGTGCCTCTTTTTATTGTCCCACATTGGTTAGCAGCATGAAGAAAAGGATAGGGGCGGCAATAGTATATATGTCTTGTCCCTTAGGATCTAATATTGTGTATCCCACATTGGTTAGTAAAAGGTTTCACTCTTTTGAAAAGTAAAATCAAATTGAATATTGAATGTAAAATAAATTTGAATCTCACTTTTTCTATTATCCCACATCAGATGGTATAAAAGATAGAATGGGGTAGATCTCATATATAGGGTTTATCTCCTTTGTATGCAAATGTATCCATTATCTTTACATTTGCAAGCTTCCAACAATCAGTTAAATTTGACTGACCCAGCCGACCAAGGGTCGGTCGGGTTTGAGCACTTTTATTAAGAGATTGGGTCTAAGTCAGGTGAATTTATTTTCAATCCAACATGATCGAGTCAGGTTCGATTATATGTCAAACCTGACAATGCCCGTTCCGTTACAAGCCTAGTCTCATCCCAAGGAAGATAAACTCTATAAAGGTGGAGGACTTTAGGTTAATCAGCTTAACCACCATCCTATACAAAATCATCACCAGTGTTGTCAAGGCGGTTTAATGCGTTAAGCTTTCATAAGGCTAGGCAGGGTCTATGCAATCCTTAAAATAATTATTTAAAGGTCCGTAAAGAATTATTCATTTATTTATTAATCCCTCGCACGCACACACACACACACACATATAATATTTTTTAATATTTTTTATTTATAATTTATAATTAATTAATTAATTAATTATATATAAATTATAAAATTATAAATAAATAATATATATTAGATAATACATCATAATAAACTCATGAATCATGATCATCATAAATTCACACACTTTATAACATTTTAAAAAATTTAAAAAGTTACAAGTTAACAAAAATAAATTACAACTTCAATTTCATCTATTATCAACAAGAGGAATTTCTTTTTGAGCTTCAATATTGACATATTCGAAAATATTATCATCATCAGAATCGTCTTTATCAACATCTTTGTTATGTAACTCAGCATCTGTGTCAAAATCTGATGAATCAAATAATAGCTCGTCTTCATGCCTTAAGCTGCTCCCACCCACATCTCTTTGTTGTCTTAATCTTCTAGTATAATACCTTAATTCTGTGGGAGCCAAAGCTTCTTCCACTTGTGTCCATTTCAAATCTTCGTCTTCATGAACTAACTCTTGGACATTCCAGTTAGTCACTCATTACTGTCATCAATATCATCTTAAAGAATTGTGTCCAACTTTTCCTTTTATTGTGTTGGTTTGCCAACTTTTGATTGTAATACACATATACTAGATCATTCAACATTTTTTGCTCTAATTTATTCATTTTCTTTGAGTGGATCTAAAAGTCCAAAAAAAAAAAAAACTTGCGTTACTACAATGTTATGACTATATATATATAAGATATAGTAAACAAAGAACTTAAGGCTTAAGCTAAAATATATACTCACATGCTCAAATACACTCTAATTTTTTTCACATCCACTAGCGCTACACGTTTAGGAAAGAACTTTCAAAGCCAAATATTGAAAATGTGAAGTTTGAAATCCAAAAAGGGACCACCATTTAACTACATCACAACAATATAAAAAGAATAAATGCTTTTAATGTACAATTAAAAAAAAACATAACTACATAAAATGAGACTTGTTAGTTGTTACTTGGTGCTATAGTCGCTCTTTTTCTAATTGTTGAGTCTTTGCCAAAGTTGCCTTTAGCAACTGAATACGACATAATCTCATCATAAATTTTATCAGCAATTTTTGGACTTGGTGAAAACTTCTCCACCACTTCATGTACCCCATTTGAAATCGCTTTATCACGTTGTAAATTATTTGCATAGAAATATTGAGGATTTAGATAATATCTAACAACATGAAGTGGGTGATGAAGTTGTAAATCTCATCTTCTATCAATGATATGTCATATAGTTGAGAATCTGTAATTTTTTAACAATAAAAGAGATTTAAAAGTTAGAACTTAGAAATTCGGAATTTTGAATAGACCTACTTAATTAATAATCTTACAAAAAGATTATTAAAAAAAATCTAGGAACTTGATCTTGATTGTCTTCTTCGAAAGCCTTTTTAATTGTTTCTTTGGCTCCGTCCATTGCTTCATATATGTATCCAATGGGGGGTGTTTTTTCTACATCAACCAATCTCAAAACTTTACCAAAGGGACCTGAGATTTTCATGGCATAGATAACGCTATTCCAAAAAGAATTTGAGAAGACAATACCATATATCCTTATTCCTTTGGCATCATGAGGCCACTTAGAAGCATTCCATTCATCAAAGGTGAACATTTTTTCAATACATCTCTTTTCCTATAGATGCTCTACAAAGTAAGAAATGAGGTGGCAAATCTTGTGACTACAGGCCTGATGCTATCACTATAATGTGTATTCGTCCTCATTAAATTCAAAACAAACTCATGGTTGTTTCTTAAGCCTGACAAAAAAATAGCCTTTTGAATCACTCCTTTCACCCTTGGAATTGCACCAATGTCTTTTGACATTAAGTCTATGCAGTGTGCTGCACAGGGAGTGTAGAATAGATGACGTCTATTTTCCATAAACATTCTTCCCGCAGCTACATATGTCGCTGCATTATCCGTGATGACTTGAACAACATTTTTTGTTTACCAACTTTCTTTCTCTACAACAACATCCAACAACTTAAAAAGAGTCTTTGCAATCTTCACATATGAAGAAGCATCTATAGACTCTAAAAATATAGTATCAGAAGGACTATTAAGCAAAAAATTAATCAAACTCCTACTTTTCCTATCTGTTCAACTATCAGACATGATACTACAGCCATATTTTGCCCGAGAATCTTTGATAGGCTTCAACAGTTCATTGGTATATGTCAACTCCTCCTTCAAGAATGTTATCCTTCCTTCATAGTAATTGGGTGGCTTTAAACCAGGTCCAAACTGTCCAATAGCTTCAGTCTAATAGCTTCAATTATTACCTTGAAATTCTTTGCTTTTAAAGTATTAAAAGGAATTACTTGTTGATACATCCACCTCATTATATATTGGCATACTTTCTTCCTTTCAGACTTTTTTGTTATGCTCTCAATTGTTGCTTGTTTTCCTTTATTTATTCGTAATGCTTCTTCAGGGTCAAGTTGAACAAAATGATCCTTTCTGCCCTTCCTTTTTAGGGGCGTTGGTGTACTTCCACTTCCACCATGTAGCACCTCATTGTCTTCATCATCAAAATCATCTCCTTCCATATGAAATCTTGAGAAGCAACTGCATTCTCATCTTCCAAACCTCCCGCTGACGCGGGAAAAGACTTCGATTATCTCATCCGTTCGGGACGGGACGGAAGCCCCTACTAGATCCACAAAGGCTGGAGCGGGGCGCCGGCCGGTCTTTCGGCCAGATCCCCCTAAAAACCGTACGTGCGGGTCTCCCCGCATGCGGCTCACGCCATTCGAGGTGGCCCAGCCCAGCATTCATTCGCAAATCCTGTAGTGAAATTGAGACGGAAGCTAATTCGCGTGTAGGCAGCGCTGTCTGTCGTACCGTTGACTCTATCTATTCATTGATCCAGCAAGCGGAGGCGTTAAGACGTAGCGAGCCAACATGCAAGCGTAACAATCTACGGCTAGCGCTCAATCCGTAGATTGTTGGCTTGAGCGCTAGCCGTAGATTGTTGCAACGAGCTTCAAAACCCCTTACCTTCCCCTTACTTAGATTATAGGGGTAGGGGCGCCCCTACCCCTATAAGATAAGTAAGGGGAAGCCCTTCTTATATTATTAGTAGTAAACCGCCTTCTCCTATTAAAGCGCTCAGGAGTTGATTGTTGCAACTTTGGTTTCGCTCTAGTATGGGTCAGGTCTGGTGTAGCTTTGAGTCATATGTAGGCTTGTAGTGAGAGGCCCTGACTACACGGAATCATACTGTAGGCAGGTGTAGTGTAGCTTTCTTTCTAATGTAGTTCCTCCCCCTTCCCCGTCACGGACCGTGCTTTGACTACACGTAATGAGACTGAGTCCACTTGCTACATTAAAGCCAACCAAGCCCCCCTTTTTGGTTGTAGTAAGACACCCAACCGTTCCACCTTGTGGGCGACGAATGCCCGTACTAATTACTGCTCTAAGACAAGAAGCAAGACATTTAAAGACGCGCAACCGTAAGCGTAAGCTGCACCATCTGCACCAGTTGCTTTAGATGCAGGAGCTGCAGGAAGAATAGCAGCTGCCCTAACTCCACCAAGCAACGGAACCTTGGTTCGAGAAGAGAGTTTTCCCAATGGTAGCTTGTGTTTCGCACGTTAGGTCTTGTACCTAGTACTTTCCCAACAACAGTAACTGGAATCCCAGCCGTACGCTTTCTTCCACCTGATAACAGGACTGTCCCTAACTCTCTGGTTGGTTGGTCCGTTCTACTTCACAAGACTCCGATGAACCCAATACATTTTTATTGTTACTTCTTGAATTTTTTACAAGAGCTACCCTACATTCATTTCACACTGATTTAGGGCATCTTACAAATGAAATTACATTTTCTCCCACTCCAGCCAAATGCTGCTTCAACTGGTTGATGCCTTGACTCATTTCCTTGTGGCAAAAGTTGCATGAGACTTTATTTTCGTTTGTTGGGTCTTTCAAGTATGCATATTTCCACTCAATATCTATTGACTTAACACTTAAACTACAGCTCTCGAATGCCATCTAATGTTCCAATCTATACAAATTCATAAAAAAACAAAATCATAAAAATTCATTAATGAATAAATTGATGTACAAAAAAAATAAATTTAAAAATATAAATAATTTTAGAAAAATTATCAAGTAAAAATTAAACAAAGAATGCATTGTTACGGTGGCCAATTGATGCACAGAGAGAAATAGAAGAATTTGCAATCAGTCCTTTTGCCAATTGATGCCCAAAGAGAAAAAAACGTATTTGCAAAGAGAGACTAAGAGAGACTGAGAAGATAGCTGAGACTGAGAGAGAGAGAGACTACGCGAGAGAGAGAGAGAGAGAGAGAGAGAGAGAGAAGATGGTCGTCGGAGGTTGCGAAGAAGATGAAGACGCAATGTTTTGGTCGTTATGGTTAAAAGTTTAAAAAAAATTTAATCTTAGATTTTCCTTTTATTGTATATTTACAGATAGATCCTTTAACTTTTTTAATTATAAAAACGCCACTCCCAGCTCCCAGACCAGCGGCTAGGCGCTAGGAGAAAGTAGGCAACTAGGCGGTGCCTTGACAACACTAATCATCACAAGCACTCTAGCCGATAGATTAAGATAGGTCCTTTAGCATACTATAGACAAAATATATAACGGTGTTTATCAAAGATAGGCAAATGCTTTATGTTGTAATGATAATGAATGAAGCAGTGGAAGAGCCTCGCTCAACCAAGAAAAATAAGTATACTCTTGAAGGTGGAATTTGCAAGGACTATGACTCGATAAGGTGGGGATTTCTTGACTTTGTAATGGGACAAGGGTTTGGCAATAGATGGCAATGATAGATTAAAGCGTGTCTCTCCTCTATCAACTATTCGATCTTCATCAACAGAAGGCCCATAGGAAAAATCAACAGAACCCAGGGGCTACAAAAGGGTGACCCGTTGTCCCCTTTTCTCTATACACTGGTGGCAGTTACTTTTCCTATCTCATGAAGAAAGCGGTAGAGACTAGAAAGATCAAAAGGCTTTTAGCTGGGGAGGGATAGAATCCATGTAACACACACAGTTCATAGATAATTGTTTGATCTTCATTAACAATGACAGAACTAGTAGATGCTTCCCTATCTGTCTTCATTAGAGCTTTTGCTTTCTCTTAGGATTGTGCATTAATGGTTTTGAGATGCAGCAGCTTGGAGTTAATATACCCCAAAACCAAGTGGGAAGGAATGATTAAGATAGGGGGGTGTTGGCTGGAGAATGGCTAATAAAATATCTTGGTCTGTCTCCAGGGGAAATAAAAAAATGACATTTTGGGAGCCGGTCATGCATACAATCCAATGAAAGTAGGATGGCACTGTAGCTGTCTATCAAGAGAGAGACGCCTTCTTCTGCTATAAAATGTTCTAGAAGCAATTCTAACGTATTATCTCTCAATCTTCCACCTCCCCACTAGAGTAGCAGCAGAGATGGAGAGAGTAATGAGGTTTGTTGTGACATACAATATGGTGGACTAGGTCCCCCTCATATATTCCATATTCATATGGATAATGCTGGCACTAACTAAAGCCAAGATTTTATTTTGGTTCATTTACCTTAACAAACTGAACTGTGTTGATGTCATCCAAAGAAAATTCCCTAACTACACTTTACTTCCCTCATATTGCTGTCTATGTAGGGAAGTTGTTGAAGACTGCATACACCTTTTGGACGGTACAAGATTCTCCTCAAATATGGAGCAGATGGAACTCCAAAATATCGAATATAGTGACCCTGACATTGACCTATTTGCTGTCCCAAGTCAGCTGTCATTGCACACCCTCAAAGAACACTGGAAAGTCATCTTGTTTGCAATTTGGTATACTATACAGAAAGAAAGAAATCAAAGAACGTTTAGGAACTGTCAATGCCCTGCGGAGCTTTTGTGGGAAAAATCCTAGATTTTGTTTGCTACATGGGTGTCAACATCAAAAATTGTAAGGGACTACAATTTTTGTTAATGGCTATGTAATTGGGATAGTATACTTCAGTTGTTGTAAAAAGAAAATCTCCACTGATAGGATACCTCATCCTGTAGGTGGATTTTACTGATATTAATACATTAATTCTAGTTTTTCTCAAAAAAAATAAAATCAAGGTTATCTTGGAAGCAGGAAGCCATTATGCCAACAGCTACCAAAATGACTTTGCCACCCTAGTACCACCTAGAGCTAAACCCATATAGTTCAGCAGCCATGTACCAATAGACTTATTTCTTCAGCAAATGTTTGTTGAGCTCACAATGAGTAAAATGAACCCAAGATGTTTGTTACTCTTTTCTGGAAGGAGACGTTCTTAAAGTTTTTTAGCCCTTTTAAAATATATATATATATTCCCATCAAAAGTAGATGAAACAGTTTTTCTACGGCTTAAATTTTTGCCCTTGAGTTTCGTGATTCAAAGTTTCCAAGATGTCAAATTAGTTAACTGGCAACTTCAATATAGTAGCTATTATTTTTCCTAGAAACATTTCTTTTGTCTCTGATCTGTGTCTGCTAAGTCAAAATTTATGTCCATCTTTATAATTGAATAGAATATTGAAATTTGTTTTGTATTATTTATGTGAATTTTCTCATCACAGTTGTGCTTTTACGACTAACTTTCCTGCATTCATGTAAAGAACAGAAGTGCTTAAACTTCTTGATTTTCACATTTTCCTAGTGAAAATGTCAATGTCATGATTTCATCCCCCATGACATTGACTTGTAGTGCCTAGGCGGACAAATAGATACATATACGTGTCTATGTTCTCTTGTTTATTTTCTTCTTTTCCCTTTCTTTTTCCTTCTAATAAACTGAAATTCAGCTGTGTCATCAAATACCTATTTAATATGTAGGTTTTTTGGAGTGTGCAACAAATGCTCAGATACCAATATCTTAATCATAATTTCTCGTTTATCAGCTTCAAATGGAAATCCTCGACTCCCAGATTCCTTGCATTATATTGATCCCTCAGGCAGACAAAATGCATACCAAAGAGTGAGAAGATGAATTATTTTTCTTGAATTTATTCTTCTATTTATTTTTTGAACTCCCTTTTGCCAAGTAAGCAAGCCATATATCCATTCTGCAGGCAATCTTGGAGATAGGTGAAGTGCTACAATTTTATGATTCAGACAAGCGATTTCCTGCATGGGGTTTTGGGGCACGACCAATTGATGGTCCAGTCTCCCATTGTTTTAATTTGAACGGAAGCAGCTACCAACCTGAGGTGAAGATTACATAATTCACTCATTGACAAAGAAATTGAGTTTGAATCAACTAGTCTTAGGTATAAAGCTCAATACTAGAAGATTCCACTGTAATAAACACTAAAGTTTTATTTCCTACAGGTTGAAGGAATTCAAGGAATTATGACGGCATATATGAGTGCACTCCATAATGTTTCATTAGCAGGGCCTACCCTTTTTGGTCCAGTGATTAATAATGCTGCTCAAATAGCTAGTCAGGCTCTTGCAAACCAACAGAAATATTTTGTTTTGTTGATAATAACGGTAAGGATGCTAATGGCATTGACTTCTCTACAGTACAGTTTATGAAGCTAGGCCCTATAAAAACCGCTGGTTTTACTTGGAAAAATTATAGGCAACATATTTTCTTTCTTAAGATTTTTCTTTGTGGCCTTGTAATTTTCCATCATTGTCAGGATGGAGTAATAACAGATCTCCAAGAAACAAAAGATGCTCTTGTAAAGGCATCAGACTTACCGTTGTCCATTCTCATTGTTGGAGTTGGTGGTGCTGACTTCAAAGAAATGGAGGTAGTGAAGTAGGCATTTAACTACTTCTTAATCCCTGTAAATTGTTTATACTGAAACTCGGACATGAATTTCATTCACAAATCTGCCAAGTTGCTGTCTCGACCATGTACCAGTAAATATGTGCTGCATCTGCATCATTTATTCATGCGGTTACCTGATTCGTGTAGGTATTGGATGCTGACAAAGGAGAGAGGCTAGAAAGCTCTGCAGGGCGAGTTGCTTCGCGTGACATTGTCCAGTTTGTTCCATTTCGAGATGTCCAGAGTAAGCTTAGTTTTGTATATATGAATCTTGAATGTTCCATCCTAATTTAACATATATTTGATTACATTAGATGCAACTGATGAGCAACATTTTACTTCTTCACCTATGCTGTAACTTGATAACTCAGTTTATCACCATAAATTGATGAGCAAAATTTTCCTCTCAGGTGGTGAAATCTCAATCGTACAATCACTTCTAGCTGAATTGCCCACACAGCTTCTAACTTACATGCGGGCCAGAGCTCATCCTGGCAATTGATGGCAATAAAAAACTGTACATTCTGATTGGTTTCTACCGCGGTCAAGTCACTGGTGCTATTCCAATCTTGGCTTCTCTCTAGATATTATCTCGCTCGTATTCTCCGGCAGATGAAACGGTAATTTGCTTTTAGTTCCACGTCTTCAATAAATAAGAATAATGGTAATGAAAAAAGAAGTCCGTTTCGCTTCACTTTTGCTGCTTATATTTGAGGGCTATGTTTGCAGGGCTGCCCCTTATCATTCTGCTAAAGCTCCATCAGAGATACCGGGTGGATGATGATTGGAGAGGCGGCTAGAATGTGGAATTTGGTTCATGAGCGTTCTGCTCTTAATCTGAAAAAGCAGATATGACCCAAACGACAATTGCCTTTTGCACCAGGCCAGGGCTTTTATTGGACTTGGCATGCTTCAGACAGAAATTTGTTGATTTTGCAATTTGTATGTATTTTTGAGTTGTTTCGATGTTAATGTTTGAGAAAATCACAGATTGTGCAAATCCTATCATTTATTTCTAAGTATTAATTGAACATTTGGATTTTGTTTAAGCGTCTGTTTGTTGGTCATTGATTCAACTACAATTATTCATTAGCAAGCAATCAAGCACCGCCAAATGGTACCCTTCCATAAGGTACTGCATTACAGAGTCACTTACGAACTTGAGGAAATCATGATCAAAATGTCATGTAAAACTAGAAGACAAAAAGGACTTAAACCGAACCAAATTCCAACCTCACGCCTGCTTTCAGTATTATACCCTTTGGGACGGTATGCTTGCTAACGAGGGATGCATTTTGCTACCCTCCTATTGATTTTTTTTTTCTTTTCATTTATGATTTTAAATGATTTGAGGATGAGAGCTTCCTTCCGTTGACTGACGAAAGTGGTCATATATATGGTATCCCTCTTTGTTGGTGACTGCAAGCAGAGATGGGCTCATTTCTGGACGAGGGAAGAGTAACTTAAGTCGGAAAGCATCAACGCCGTTTAAGTAGTACCTGAAGAGTCTTTTTGCCCTAATAAACCCCAGACGACCATATAATGCAAGCGCACCCTTGTTCGTAACCTCTGCTTCTAACGTCACCTACACCAAATAGTACAGTAATTCCGTGATCAGCAAATAGTGTTTCCAAATCAAATTAACAAGGATGGGAAACTCATTAGCAGTACATAATAAATCTAGAAAAGTTCTTTCTACAATGTCATTAGTCAAAAACACAAAAAAAGAAAAAGAAAAAAAAAACATATTTAACCTACATTGAATCCCATCGCCTTGCTTGGCTATATATTTTCTCTTCTTAATATTTTGACTGCCCTGCTCCGTGAAGGTTTTGCCTTATAGTTATTGTGGGATCATGGTCCTTCACCAGCATTTAAAAAAAAAAAAAAAAGAAATAGCCATCCCAATAACACCTTTTCCCAATTACATAGACTTGGCTACATAAATTCTCTTCTACTACCCCAATTTACCATATGAAGGGATATGATTAGAGTCACACCATAAGCAATTATAGTAAGGTGTTCTAACCCCTCGTGTAGTTTGCACAAAGTGATAAGAAATGGTTTTCTCCTCTTTTCACTCGACTGGTATAATGGAAGCACATCATCCTAGACTAAGACACATAAACCCTAAGCTCCTACCCTTCCTTTGCAAGACATCTTTCCAAGTGGATTGCCAAACACAATTCAGCAGTTGTGATGGCTGACGAGAATCTATCTTGTGAGAGAGCAAAACAGAGCAAAACAGTGAGCGTCATCTGTATAATTGATCATTTGATCAAGGACTTGAGTTGGTGCTTCTTTTAGAAGTTTGGAATTGTAGCACACACATTTAGAAAACGTAGCCTCCAAAGCCAACACTTGTAAGCGCCCAATTCCTGCCGTTTGATAAGGATTATCTTCATTTGGAACCAAAAACCATGATGGAGCAGTCACTTGCAACTGGCAAGGGAGAATATACTTCCAAGGCAGGCAAGTAAGAAAAGACAAATAGTATTCATAACTATAGAATCCCTGATCATCAAATAGATAGATCTAGCCTTTAGGATTATTCTTAAAAATTGATCTTTAAAATCTTAATTGAACCTATAGCTCTTCTTTAGTACTTTGTGGTGATCTATTCTTATGTTTCTTTGTCTCTTTAATTTCAGAAGCATGCATGTCAAGAGAGTATTGTGCAGTCCCCACAACTGAACCACTGCATGTAGCTACAATTTTGTTCATGTGAAGAGCATGACCAGCCCTATATTCTGGTTTTGAACTAAAGGTTGCAATTCAATTGGGCTCACAGCAGTGGTTTCGCACTCAATAAATGAGATATGCGACCCAGGCAATGATAATATTTGGATGGAGAGCTCAACTCAACTCAATATAGCCTTTTCCTAATTGCATGATGTTGGCTAGCTAGATAGGACTGCACACTTCAATTATAAGAAAAAACATGTTTTAGCATCATCATATTTACAGAATATAATTCAATTAAATCTGATCTCGAGAACTGTGCAACGCCAAAAAATTGCCAAAAATAAAAAATAAAAATAAATTACATGATAATTTAAGTATTTAGTCCAAGAAATCCTTATGTATTGTACATTAACAAATATAGCATCAATATAAAATGATTTGGAATAAAATTCTGTAAACTGGATGATGAAAAATTCACCTCTTCACATCCTGATTCCATCATAACGCGAATGGATCTAGTAACAAGTTCTGTAGCTGCAATAGATGTAACATCAATTTAAAAAGGAAAATAAGGAAAAACCAGGCAGTACATCCAACTATAATTAACAGGAGAAAGTAGTCCATATGTGAAATGACCTATGATACATGGAATATGGGTCCGTTTGAGGTGATGGGTCATGCCATGTCTTGATCAGTTGGGGCATGAACAAAGGTAATTACATGGTTTAGCAAGTTTAGACACACAGAAACCATTCTATCTTTAATCTGGGTTATGTAATGCTTCCATTTTATTGCATCAAGAGGGCATAAAATAGAGCAACGATACAGTAAATCCTTTTTATTAAAAAAAAAAGTGAACCAACCATCAAGCTATTGATGGGCTGGTTGGAAGCAGGAGTCAAGGAGGTCATGGGTTCAACTCTTAACCCTCCCCTCAAGCTTTTCCAAACTCCTCATTGTGGATGGGGCCATCTCGCCTGGGTCACAAGGATCATGGCCTTATCAGTGGGTGGGGGCTCCCATGGCCTTTCCACCTCTCTCCTCTCATTTCTTTAAAGACAATTCACAATTTGCCACCCAAAAAGCTATACTGTAATTTTCACTTCCTAAATGTTATACAATATATATCAATTACTAAAAAGAACCCACCCTTTCTCTCATTTTTTTTCAAAAAGAAACAAAGAAAAACCCATCCATGTCAAACCTCTAGAATGCTAGAGGTGTTTTGCTGACATTGCATGCCAAATTCCACAAATCATGGCCTAAATTTGCCCACCTCATTTTGATTTTTCTACTTTCAAGAACTTCATGCACTACCCTTAGACACTACCCTACCCAAAATGATTCCAAAAAAGATATAGCACATCTTCATTCAACTCAAGATCATCATTACATTGACATCTCGTTCATAGTGGTGCGTCAAAGAAGACCACTTTGAGCTAATACTATATTTTAAACATTTTACATGTAAACGATGGTATATATGACATTTTAAAGAGAATCAGGAATCCCTAAGAGTAAAGTCAAGCAACCAGATAGAAGTCAAGTTTTTCCTTCTTACTTTTCATGGATTCCAAATTGTCAGCCTGTTTAAAAGGTGAAAAATCATGTGCAACTTTTAAGCACTGCCCATCCTAAGATTGAAAAAAGGAAGCTTAATTAGGTTAAAAGTCAGCATAAAATCCCACCCAAATCAGATCTCACAGAAATTATGGTGCTAAACTACGATAAACAGTAACAAAATTAGCAAACAACCCCAAATAATTGATAATTAAATTTGGAGTTTTTGAGTACCAAATCAATGATTTTATTGGGTGTAAATTACACAATTAAGTCAACTGTTGTTCTCTAAAAGAATAGAAAGCCGAACAGAAAAAAGAAAAAAGTTCCTTCACCATCCACTTGTGAGATTTTAAAATAGAGAAGTTTGTCTCCTTCTCATTGCTTCTTCTGCTAATATATTTATCCTCATTGTAATTGTAATTTTTGGACCAACTTTAACTACTTTCTTGCTGACTTGACAAAAGTGAAGAAGAACCAACATTAATAGCTTCTGAAATAAATGTAATACTAATTGAATTGTACAGCTTCATTAAATTCAAGAATGTGTAATAACAACCTAAGCTTAAAAAAATTCAGTAAATTAATTCGTAATAATTAATTCAACATCGTCAAACAGGAAATATTTTTTAAGACATACCAATGCCTCTCCCTCTGTAAGGCTTGATCACGACGAGCATGGCAATGTAACCCCTGAAAGTATTCCGATGTTCTCCCATCTTGCAAACAACAGTTCCGACGCAGTTTCCCTTGTGAAAAGCCTAAAATTACATTTCCCAAACAGAATTACAATATTGCACCTCAACGCAAATGCAAAGAAAGAAAAAAGATTCACTAAATTTCCCCTTCTCCAAACCTAAATTCTTTAAAATAAGACCCTACACCCTAAACCCTAAACCCTAAACCCTAACCCTATTATCTCTATTTCGAGAAGAGAAGAAATGGTTGTTTTACCAGGAAAGAAAGATTGGGCCAGAGATAAACAAAGTATCTGTAAGTGAAGATTGAATAGGGTTCGCTAAGCTCCTCATCGACCAATCGCATGATGAGAGGTAAGTGATGTTCGCCACCATAGCTCACATACTCTATCTCTGATGCATCAAATTCTACACTCTCCGCTGCTTCAATCTCTCTCCTCTCCATTCTCCCGCTCTTCGGTTATGGTGATATCTGATTGAAATCGAGCAGAAAGAAGGTTGATAGGATCGAAGAAGAGCAGAAGTTGCAGGTTATGAAACCCTAGATTCACCTGAAAATGTGAACTCCAGAAGAACAACTTCCTCTGCTTACATTATTACCTTACGTTTACGGTTACGGTGGTTTCTTTGTTACGTATGCATTCCATTGCCCTCCAACTCCTAAAAAAAAAATAAAATAATAATAATAATAATAATAATAATAATAATAGCAATAGTAAATGAAAAAATAATATATATTATATTTTCCTATTACTCCATTTCCTAATGAAATCATCGTATTAAGGTTAGAGGGTACTTTTTTTTTTGTCATCAACAGTTACAATCCCTACCCTTTCTTGTGAGAGAGAGATACCTGCACCAACTGCTCTTAGGAGCAACTGGAGGTGGATTAAAGGGTACTTTCACATAACAATGCAAGTGGTAGCTTTCATCACTTAAGAAAAAAAATAGTAAAAGCACTGTCATTTTAAAATAAAGATTAAGTTAAGTAGATAAGAACTCCATGTCTTTTAATCAAAAATTTTGAATTTATAGAGAGAGAGAGGGTATAATTATATTATAATAAATTAACATGGTTATTGTCTATACTCTTTTTGATCCGTGTTGGTGTGCTTACAGTATTTAAAATTATTCTAACACTTGGATTTTAATAAAAAAAATTAATATTTTAAGTCATTAATGACGCTCTTATTGAAGTAATAAACTTTTTTTGTCTTTGCTAAGCATTTAATAACTTATTTACTGTTACATTTGTATCAT